>CAKNXH010059963.1:98056-152661 GCA_932178445.1 Andricus quercusramuli | reverse complement strand
CGCCTCTTCAGTGATCCCCCTGTTTTTGTAAAAAATCCACCCAAGCCCAAGGAGGTAGAGACTTTTTGGAGAGACGTGTATAATATCCCGAAAACACTGGAGTTGAAAGAAGATACTGACAATATCATCCGCTTCAAGGAGTTTTGCGACAGCCTCATAAAATCTGAGGAGGGGTGCCCATCAGTCACTGCCGAAGAGGTGAAAAAAGCACTTAGAGGCACGAAGAACTTTTCCGGTGCTGGACCAGATTATATCAAGAACTTTTGGTGGAAGAAGTTTACTTCTATACACCAACATTTGGCCCGCATATTCACCTCATATTTAAAATCGGAGACGCCCATTCCGCAGTGGCTGGTGTTAGGACGCACTATACTCCTACCGAAAAAAGGCAACTTGTCCAAACCAGAGAATTACAGGCCAATAACTTGTTTGAACACACTGTATAAGATCTTCACAGCTCTCCTAAACAACAGGATTGTTCGAAGAATTGAGCCTGTATGGCGAGAGATGTACAAACAACGAGGCTCGAAAAAAGGTATAGCAGGCTGTCGAGAGAACCTGCTTATTGACAGTTGTGTCTGTAAAGATGCTACAGTCCATCAGCGCGTCCTGTCAATGGCCTGGATTGACTACCGGAAAGCTTTCGATTCAACCTCTCATAGACTTATCATCTGTCTGTTGGAAAGCTTGAAGGTACATCCACACATAGTGAGATGCATAGAGAGATTGATGCCTCTTTGGAAAACTAGATTTACCATCTCATCTAGGAATCTTCGTCTGGCGACGAACAACGTCACCTTCCAGAGGGGCGTCTTTCAAGGGGATAGTATGAGCCCTTTGCTTTTTTGCATCACACTTCTACCTCTATCTCTCGCACTACGAAATTCTCCTGGATACCTCTGTGGCGACACTAATCAGCGTGAGCATAAGGTCACTCATGTATTTTATATAGATGACCTGAAGATCTATGCCGCTGGTAAAAGCAAACTTCAAACTGCTATAAATATCGTCAAGAACTACACAGGAGAGATTGGGATGGACTTTGGTTTGCACAAGTGTGCCAAAATTCATTTAAAGAAAGGAAAGATTACTGGCGTTCCCAAGGACCCTGAGCTTGTGGATATAAGTGTTATTAGATATCTTAACACTGGAGAGACCTATACATACCTGGGCGTGCCTCAAGGCCGCATTCAGGACGTAACATCAGTGAAGGAGTCTCTCCGAAGCAGATACAAGCATCTTCTTCGACATATTTGGTCTTCCAATCTGTCGGCGTCGAACAATGTATCTGCGACTAACATGCTTGCCGTCCCGGTTCTACTCTACTCGTTTGGGGTGGTTCAATGGACGAAGAACGAGCTTAAGGCCCTTGATGTCACCACGCGTAAGATCATGCATATGCATAAAAGCTTGCATATCAATTCGTCAGTTCCGCGATTATACATTTCACGCCGTCAAGGCGGACGCGAACTTCTGAATCTCTATTGTCTTCATAACCGAATTGTTTTAAGTACAGCTTACATCGTTGCGAATGGCAGAGATCCTCTCCTAAAGATGGTCAGAAACCACGAGATGATTGGCGAAGGAGCGTTCCTTTACAAAGCCGCGGAGCAAGCTGCCGAGACCCTTGGCCTGAATTTTAACATCAGAAGTGAGGAAAGTGCATTACTCCATCTAGATGCTTCACGTCTAAAAGCCTAAGTAAAGAAAGCAGCGGTTGGAAAATTTCACCTAGAGCTGCTCGACAAGCATATGCATGGAAACTTTCACAGGAATGTAGAAAAACAGTCCTTGTCGAAGGAGCAAACTTTTCCTTTCCTCAAATCATCAGGGCTCAATTCAGGTACAGAGGGCTTTATTTTCGCATGCCAGGACGGTGTAATCTCCACCTTAGCATACCGTCACCGCATTTTATGTCGAGAAGTTCCCAGTGTAGGTGCAGAGCGTGTCATGCACACGCTGACTACCTAGAACACATACTATCGGGTTGTCCGACCCACGCAGGAACAACGTATATCTATAGACATAATGCGGCCCTAAGAGTACTTTATTACCACCTTGGTCACTCTTACGGTGTTGGTCGCGACCCTGCCCTGCCGAACGCTCCAAGGGATATAGAGTCAATTGTCCGAAGCGAGAAGTGCCAGATTTTCTGGAACTACGACTGTACCCAAAATATTCGGTACGAGTAATTGTCCTTGTGATAGGTGCTCTCGGAGGTGCTAAATTATCACTGGTTCGTAACCTTAAAGCCATACCCGCGTGCCAAAAATATGCCAAGACACTTGCGAGATGGATGCAGAAAGCTGTCATCCTTGGGTCGCTTCGTGTCCTTAAGACACCCTAGGGTTTCGGCGGCCTGTCGTTGTGATTTCGTCGTGCCCTGTGACCCATCTCACGGATGTGAGACGTGGCCATAGGTGTATTTTACCGCGGTTCTACTGGGGGCTATTGAGATTTTTTTTTAGATGGCATTTGCTCTTAGTTGTACCCTGCGGTGGTTGTTTAACTTTTTTTAAATTATATATATATATATATATATATATATATATAATTATAAATATATATTTTACATTTATTGCCCGTTGGCAATATGAACAGTGAACCTTTTTTGGAATTCTATCTCAAAATCGAAGGACTTTGGATCGGAATGACATACAAGGATATATTTTTTTAATTAAAGAAAAAACCTTTTCCGAATATAGAAAAATTATGGTGAAAGTCAGAAAAAAATTGTAACCTTAAAAATCTGTGTTGAAGATGGAACTTTTGCCAAATTAATCGTTTATTGAATACCAAAAATGCTCAGATCTTTCATTTCATGTGCTATACATGTTTTTATATGTACTTTTGCATTCCCAATCCGAATCTGACGTGTTAATCGTTGTAAGACAAAATCCAAAATGGCGGAGCCAATATGGCAGACTAAAATTTGCTACAAGGTGGTTTTTCAGATCGCTCATTACAAATTCAAGGTCAAAATTAAAAAATTAAGAATGATGGATCCAGCATGGAGACCCAAAATTGGAAAGGGAAACTGATTTGACTAAAATTTGCTACAAGCTGGTTTTTGAGGTCGCTGATTACAAATTCAAGGTCAAAATTAAAAAAAAATTTGAATGGCGGATCCAATATGGCAGCGAAAAATTGGAAAACGAAACAGTGTGCAAAAAGCAGATTTAACCGCTTTTTTAGATTCTGGAATTTTGACTTTGGATTTCAAATCAGCCACCTACAAATACTCTGATAGGCTATTTTAAGTCAAGTAAATTTTGTTCTATAATTTTGGTCCACCATATTGGATCCGCCACTTTGAATTTTTCAATTTTGACCCTGGATTGGAAATCAGCGACCTCAGCCCCCCCTGTAACAAATTTTAGTCAAATCGGTTTCCTTTTACAATTTTGGTCTGCTATATAGGATCCGCCATTTTTAATTGTTTAATTTTGACCTTGGATTTGTAATCAGCGACCTGAAAAACCACCTTATAGCAAATTTTAGTCAAATCGGTTTTCTTTTACAATTTTAGTCTGCCATATTGGCTCCGCCATTTTGGATTTTGTCTTAAAACGATTTACATATAAGATTCGGATTTGGCATGCAAAAATCTATATGAAAACATCTATAGCACATAAAATGTAAGATCTAAGCGTTTTTGGTATTCAATAAACGATTTTTTTTGTCAAAAATTCCATCTTCAACACAGATTTTCAAGGTCACAATTTCTTTCTGACTTTCTTAATAATTTTTCTATATTCGGAAAGGTTTTTTCGTTAATTAAAAAAAAATATCCCTCTAGGTCATTCCGATCCAAGCTTCTACGATTTTGAGACAGAATTTCAAAAAAGGTCCACTCTGCTGTCCAAAAGTATAATCTAGTAAGTGCTGTTTGTCGTAAAGCTTATTTTCCAGCATTTATGCACGAGAAAATGACCTCTATCGTAAATGTTACTTACTAGGTTATACTTTTGGACAGCAGCACTGTGCGGTGCTGCTAGTGTAGCTAGTATCAAATGTTCAATTCAGAAACAAATTTAGTTTTTATAAAATGATTTATAAAAATATTTATTTAAACGATAAAATCAATTATATAATGAGTTTACAATTGGCACTTGGTTTTTATCATTAAATTATATGGATTTGTGTTGAACGGAAAGTAAATATACATAAAATAACACCTTCTTCAGCTAAATATCGATTTAAAAGGGGCAGTATATAATGAAAAACATACGTAGATTTCAGGGGGGGGGGGGGGGGGTGAAAAAATCACGGGCAATCCCCGTTCGGGGGGGCGCCACTCAAAAAATGACTCAAAACGGGCTACGTAGTTTATGGACGAGCCCTAAGCTCCATTACAAGAAAGGAGTTCGCCTTTTAATTAACATTCTATGTTTGTTGGTCGTTCATTGTTTGCATTAGTTTTTTAAAACAAATACAGTATTTATTAAGAAAAAACTTTCAAATATGTTTTGGAAAGTTTGTACCAAGGCAAGACTTTTTCCCGTTTACACTTATTTTGCACAATTAACCATTCGCAATTTTCAGCGTTATAAATAATTCAATTTGCACTAAAACTTACATATTTGAAGATACACGGAAAAAAAAGTTGTCGAAACTTTACTTGACTAGTCAACCATTCTAGGATAGGCCACTTTTTGTTTAGAATCTTGTATAATTTTGATTAAATAACCGCAGACTTCATTGAAAAAGTGAAAAAAGTCATCGAATTATTGGAAGACAATCTAGGAACATCAGTTTTCGAATTTGTATTCAGCAGATTTTGACAAAGTTCTAGACAAGCATTCAATTTTTCATAAAAAGTCCTCTAGATTCCACAAGATTTGGAATACAAAAACTCCAGCACAGAAACAAATAACTGATTTATAAGTTGTCGAAGAATTCGTTGACTGTCTTCTAGATATCGATATATTCTCAATGTACAGTCACATCGGATGCTTGTATTAACACGTAGTGACGCTCAGGTGAAGTGGCATATGTGTTACGGTCAATACGCGACGGCCCGGAATTTCGCGTATTGCCCGGGCAATACGCGAAGGGCCTAATGCCGTTGGTCAAAACCCGAAGTGAGAGAAGTTTTCGGGCTTTGCCCAAGCTCTGTTGGTCAATATGCGAAATGCCCAACACTCATTGGTCAAAGCTGCACCTGAGACATTATTCAGCATGAAAATGGCAATATGCGCATAATTTTGGAATTGCGTTTGTGTATGCATTTTTTAAAAAAGAATCTGGAAGATTTCAAGACAAATTTTTTATGATTTTAAAAAAAATTGTATGAAAAATTCAAATCATTTTAAAAGATTCCTGAATTTTTTTGCAGAATTTTTTGAAGGTTTTAATCAATTTTCAAGTCAGTTCAAAAGATATTTACGATTCTTGAGAGTTTTTAAAAGATTGGAAACATTTTGAAACTTCAAAAGGTTTCCAAGAACTTATAAAATATTCTTCCCCAAAATTTGGGTAAAGTCCTACAAAATAAAAGAATATTCCAGGTTGTTTTTTTTCAATGTATCTGAAATCGTCAATTTTTTTCAGTTTCATCAAGAAACTTCATGGAATGTAAAATGCCTCAAAATATAATTTTAGCTCGAATTTAAGTGTTCGAAAGTTTGTTAAAAATATAATTTTTTATTTTGTATTAACAATTATTTTTCCTTAAATTAAAAAACTATAAGCGCGTGCAACGCGCGATTGATGATGTTAGTATTTTCAATATATAAAACTAGCTAAGTAAAAATTAAATTCTGAAACGGTAGATTGCTATTTTTTTAAAATTATTTTTATCACGCATATTTGATCAAATATTTATCTCTTTTTTTCAAGTATTTGGTTAAAATTCATGTATTTTGTAGAAAATTATTCTCTTTTGGCGGCAAATTAAAATAGTTGGTTGAAAGATGAACTCTTTTATTGAAAATTATTATTTTCTAATTGAAGATTTATTATTTTAGTTCAAAATGCTAATATTTTGAATATACAAAAGTAACCGAGAAAAAGTTACTTTTAAAAACAGTAACAATTTCTAATTTTTTTTTAACATTTAAGAAACATAAAAAATACATTTGGTTGAAAATTCCAGTATTTTCTTAAAACTAACCTTTTTTTTGTAGAAAATTAATCATTTTTATTCTTTATTATTTTAATTTTATTATTAGTATTTATTATTTTTATGCTACTACTTGGTTGAAAATAGTGAAGCAAGTCATGGAAAAGTTGGTTAAAAGTTGCATTCTTTTGTTGAAAATTCATTTCTTTTTTTTTGAAAATTTAACATTTTTGTTAAAATTTTTTTCAAACAAAAAATGTGATTAAATATTCATCTCTTCTTTTTAATTCAAGAATTTCGTTAAAAATTTATGTATTTTACAGAAAATTATTCTCTTTTGGTGGCAAATTAAAATATTTGGTTGAAAGATAAACTCTTTTATTGAAAATTATTAGTTTTTGTTAAAGATTGATTATTTTCGTTAAAAATGCTAATATTTTAAAAATACAGAAGTAACCAAAAAAAAGTTACATATCAAAACAGAAACAATTTATAGTTTTTTTGACATTTAAGAAACTTAAACAATACATTTGGTTGCAAATTCCGGTATTTTGTTAAAACTAACCTTTTTTGTAGATAATGAATATTTTTTATCCTCTATTATTTTTATTCTACAATTTGGTTGAAAATAGTGAAGCAAGTCATGGAAATATTGGTTAAAAGTTGAATTCTTTTGTTAAAAATTAATTTCTTTTTTTTGAAATTTTTTTTCCAACAAAAAATTTGATTGAATATTTATCTCTTTTTTTTATTTCAAGTATTCGTTTGATAAGAAACTAAATAAATATGAAAACTTTTCAAAAGTGTGCGAAGTTTTTTTTCTGTTGAAGAAGATACCAAAAACCTGCAGTGATTATGCTTCCCATTAAAATATGAGAAAAGAATGGAGGCCTGGTGTTCTGCAATGAATTTGCCTATAGAGAAAGGGGCATCCGTTTCACTTGACACAACCTTTGAATAGAAAGAGACAGTTTCACCCCTCAAATGGTTTCTTTCTCTCGAAAGCCAATTTAAGTGCTCCCCACAGAGTTATCGGTCCATTTCTATATGCCGATGTTTTGACAGTTCTAACGATTCGGCAAAACAGCCTTTATGAAGCAGCACTTAAGGCTCTTTTACACCTCCCGTCAATCGGTCGTCGACCGAACAACATAACGAAATATCGATTCACACCTTCGGAAAATTCAGTGAAAGTTAGTAACATTTTAGTAATCTTTCAGTGAGTTTCAGAAGGTAACTAAAATATTACTACATTTGACTAAATTTACCGAAGGTGTGAATGGATATTCCGATATATTGGTTGGTCGACGACCGATTGACGGAAGGTGTAAAAGAGCCTTTATCCGATTTGCCTGTTACACCAACTATTAGCTAACTTCACTTCAGCGATTCAAAGCTAGTGGCTTCCAATTTTCAAGACGGTGGTGACAACTTTCATGAGAAAAAAAGACAGTTTCTGCCCATCGAGGGTAATATTTGTGTTTTACCAATACGAACAGGTTAAAATACGAAATTACCTGCAACACTATTTACCCTAAGTTTTTTCTGTTTTGAAAATATTTTTAAAAAATCGGAGTTCTTCGTCGTTAATGCGTTAAAGCTGAAGAATCTTAATTGAAAAGTTTGAATATTGTATACAACTCGAAATTGAACTTCTTGAGAGAGATCAAAATTCACTGTGAAATATATGAAGTGTTACAATTTCAAATTGCGTGATTTTCAATCGAACAATTTCAAAATAAGCCTTTGAAATATAAACAGTAATTTTTTTATGTACTAGCAATGTGAAATTTTTACAAATAAAAAAAATCTGCCCGCCACGCGCGCATGTTCTCATCGCGCGCGGCTCACTTTACTCAGAAGTTTGAGCGCGCCTAAATGTGCTTACCTCGCCCTCCGCTCTCGGTCATTGTACAGCCCCCACATTTCTGCATCGGACTTTTAAAATTAAAGGTCAAGTCATCGTCAACTGAAATTTAGTGATGTATTGTAACCATTTTCATACGACAAAAATTTGCTCATTCTCGGTTACGTCGGACAGTCAAATGTAAACCGGATTTTTTAAATCACTTTTTATTGAATTGGGTCTAAAGCTGACCTCCCAACGCCTCTTTCAGTGGTCCAATCAAATTTTAGTCACAGGGTGACAGATCAGGTATATAGGTAGGATGTTTGAGAAAAATCCAGTGCAGGTCCTGCACATTTGCTTGAGTAAGAGTGCTAGTATGAGACCTAACGTACTGCAGATGGGGGTGCCTTGTCCTCTTTGTAGGCTGCCTTGCTTAAAATATCACTCAGCCTTTATCGTATTCTTCTTGTGAACAAAATCGAAGATCAAAACCCCTATATGATCCCAAAAAATCGTTTCGAGCACCCCCCCCCCCCCCCCCCCGAACGCTTGTTTTGGGCCGCCGCGCATGAGGCGTGTTCCGTACGTTTTCACGCGCCTGTTTACATTTTATGTACCACGCAAATATTGATGGGTCCTAAAAGAAAGTACGCAACTCACGGTGACGGATAGAATCTACACAACTGGTAGGGATGGATAGAAAATACGCATCTCACAGTAGCGGATAGAAAATACGTAACTTCATTTTTTCGGATTTTGAGTTACCGTCAGGAACTGTTGGAGTGTGTTGAAAGCCGTGATAAAAACGCTTTAATTTTTCTATTGAATAATTTGAAGCGTATTAGTTAATAAATAACAAATTCACGCAACTCGTTTTTTCAAGTGGATTCCGTAATGAAAGTACGTAACATGGCCAAAATAGTTCTGCCCTTCACCGTGGAACCAGTTTTGCTATCATTGACTTGCGTGGATTATAAAAAAACCTAACTTCAAGCGAAGTATATATTACTTCGCTTGAAGTTAGGTTTTTTTTAATCAGATTTTATGCAGATCAATATTTATGAAGTATAGATATTTTTATATTAAAGACGAAGCTTACATAATATGAAAGTCCTGGCGGAGAAGGGAAAGTCGATTGAATTTGAAACTTCCAAAAACTTTGAGGCTAGATTGAACAAGACACTATTGAAGTTGCATAGAAAACATCACTAACTGTTTTAAAAATAAAGTTCAGGTTATACTTTATTTTGCGATGATTATAGGATCACTAGGAATACTTTACTATATCTGAAATAATTACACTTGAAATGTGAAGAGAAATCAAACTTTCAACACGGTTTCCTAAAAACTTTCATTTTGTTATTTGCGTATTTTCTATCCTTCCCAACGAGTTTCGTAAATTCTATTTGTCAGCGCGAGTAACTTATTGTTAGATTCTATCCTTCACCGAGAGTTGCGTACTCTCTTTTAGGACCCATCGATATTTTAGTCTTCGATAATGTTTTACTAACAAACTGCTGCTTCCACGTACGCACAATTTCACTGGACTTTATGCGTCCTTTTCTCAAAAATTGTATTATAATGCGTTGTGCAGCAGACACTGGGACTTCTTTCTCACTCATCGCGCAAGCTCCTGAGCCAAAGAGAAGGGAGAGGCCTACGCAGTACTGAGCAAGTCTGCAATAACCCCGCTTCAACCTCCAATTTCGATACGGTCGCTTATGTGACACTGCGGAAGAAATTCCGGTTTATATTTTACTGTCCCTCGTGCATTGCATTGATCTCCTTATGTCTATTCTCCATCTTAAAACGTTTAACCGAGTTTTATAATGATCATAATTGATGAGATTTCAAACATCCGGGTGAATTAAGGATTAGTAGGCTAAGTTTTTTTAAACACATATTTCTGTTACCGATGCTTACGAATACTTTTGAGGGTTCTTTTCCGTGCTAAATTGGTTTGAGTTCATTCAGAAATTTTTATCAGGAGCACAATATCTATATCATGGACCGTACTTAGATTACGTAGCAGCTCAGGGGGGGGGGGGGTCAGATTCTCTTGCAAGTTGTTACGGTAGGGGGAGGGTTCTTTATTCATGTACGTAATTTTTCAAATTTCGCAAATCAAACAAATAACTCGCAGTAATTTGTACAGAAAGTTAATGTGAATTTAACTTTACGCGCCAAAGAAACCAGGTGAGTAAAAACGAACCTAGACAACAAAATTTTTTTAAAAGTTAGAAAATTTTATCACTCCGCGAAAACTCAGTGATTTGAAAGAAATCTTAGAAATGACAGGGAATTTCTAGAATTTTAAATAACTGTCAAGAAGAATAAATTAAACCTGATATAATATCTTCATTCTGCTTGGTGGGTTCCTAACACCACTACGCAGTGCGTCCTCGGGTTGCGGATAGAGGAACGGCCCGTAAGGCTGAACAGCCCCTAAGGTTAACTGCGAATACAAGAATAAGCAGTCGCGGACAGCCGATAGGAACCAGTCGTGGGTGTGGTGAACCCAGCCAAAGATATTGGCCCAGCATTGATAAAAAATCGGTACACGACGACCAGGGCTTGGGAGGACCCACCCATTCACGTTCATACGCAATGGGTGGGTCCTGGCAAGCCGAGGTGCAGCGTGTATCCACCCAGAAACACTACCCGAACCAAAACTGAAAATCTTGTAAGGGAAAAGTCCTGCTGCCCATTGGACACCGCAGCGATGACACTGCCCGCAGGGTATGTGTGGAATGATTCGCCTGTATTGGGTCAAAGGGGTATTGATACCAGTAGGCGCGCTGCCTTGCAGGGGGATGTTAGGATACGAGGATGAAACTGTAATGTGTCTGACGACAAGTTGACATGGTCCTTGTCAGAGTCGGAAAGCTCCCATACTTAGACCTAGGGAGGTATGGGGGTTATCACTCCTGGGACAGTGGACTCACCTACGATCGGAATAGGATCCTAACGTGCGGATTATCTTGAAACTACCACGGCTACTTGCAAAAACAAAAAACTACAGTTAAAGATCTAAGGGTGGGAACTCTAAACGCGCGTAGTCTAAATACTAGCGGATTTAGCGAACTCATTAAGATAGCAAATGATTACAAAACTGACTTGATAGCACTACAAGAAAGCTGCTGGCCGGGCGATTTCGCGTCAATTTCTAAGGATAACTATACTTTCCACTATGGGGGAGCTAAGGGGCGCACACTGGGGACCGGTTTTCTTATTAATAAACGAATTTCGCAAGCGGTTATCGGCATTCAATTCATTCACGATCGGTTATCATACATTGTACTAAAGGGTAATTTCAGCTAACAGGTCGTAATCAACGTGCACTGCCCCACCGAGGACAAAGACGAAGACACTGAAGATCTTTTTTACGAAACAATCGAGCAGGTTTTTGACAAGTTCTCAACTTTTGACGCAAAAATAGTATTGGGAGATTTCAACGCGAAAATGGGAAAAGAACCGATGTATAGGCCTACAATAGGATCAGAAAGTTTGCATGACGTCAGTAATGATAAAAGAACTAGAGTAATAAACTTTGCAGCTTCAAAGAACTTCGTTTTCAAAAGCACATATTTCAAGCATAAAAATATACATAAGGCCACCTGGACATCATCAGATGGTATCACTCACAATCAGATTGATCACGTTCTAATTGACAGAAAACATCATACAAACACTCTCGATATAAGATCGTATAGGGGAGCGGATTTAAATTCAGACCATTTTCTCGTGATAGTGAAACTAAGATGTAGGCTAGCGTTAAGTACAAAAACAAGCCGGACAGAGCCAACAGTTCGTTTCAATATAGATAAATTCAAAACAGCAACAGAAACATTAAATTATCAATTTTTAAAAAAGGTTGTTAAGTTTCTTGACCAGGGTAGTAGATAATGAGTGGATCTTATGCTTTTCGTTCTACTGGTCGTTTATTATTTTACAAAAAGCGTGTAAAAGCTTTTCGTCCTTCGATGAAGGACCTCTTCAGTACAACTATTTGATGTCAGTAATAAAACCCATCATCCCAGGCTATCAAGAAAAACATTTTGGTTAAAAAATAATAATATAGAATCTGCCGAAGGAGTTACAATATTAAAATAACATAACCTTACCTATGAACAGCGTTAAAACCTACTCTCGATCAATGAGGTGCTATACATTTATGCAACCATTGTTGAACAATAAATAATTAAAATGCGTTTTCTTCTCAGGAACTTATTGTTCCTCTCCACTTCTGTCATTTTTACAAACTTAAAGAATACATTTTGGTGGGCCAACACATGTTCGTGGTGACAGTTATTAGAGGAAGAGAGGTTAACTTAGTATAACGTAGTGGTCACGTGACCAACGACGGAAACCACGCCTAAATTCTGAAGGTTAAAATTAATTTTTGAATCTAAAGTTTGTAAGAGCGATGACATTGTGGTATATATCACTCAGAAAATCCGTATCCGATTTTTTATTGACAGTATTGGTGTTTTTGATTATGTGGAACATTTCCCTAAAATTTCGTTTTCTGTCATTAGTTTCGGTACCAATTATTTGTTTGTTACCAATTCTAACAAAGTTAATGCCACTGTTTTAATGGATAAAGAATACTACAATTACAAATGTTAAGAACTATTAGCTGATATAGGAGTATATAAATGTTTAAAGAAAGATCCTACTAGTGAAGTAAGAAAGGAATTGAATTCTCTCATTGGTAACCTTTTAAGTGAAGCCCTAATAGCACGGAACGTTCCTGGAACGTTCCCGGAACGTTCCATGGGAACTTTCGGAACGTTCCAGGGAGGTGTAAAATGTCCGCCGCTTGGGAACGTTCCAGGAACGTTCCACTGGAACGTTCCAAACATAAATTAACGTTATTGTTATTATTATCAATAAAAAACGCGTAAAACGTAAGTGATAGGTCAAAATCGATGTCAATTTATGATACGGATATCATATTATAGTTTAGTATATGCGGTACTCAAAATTCAAAAATGACATCCATTCTTACCTATCTCTTACGGTTTACGAGATAATTGTTGTTAAAAACCACAATAATGGAAGGTTCCCCTCAGGTCCCAGTGGAACGTTCCTGGAACGTTCCCAAGGGCGGACATTTTACACGTTGCGGGAACGTTCCGTGCTATTAGGGAGGTCACATTAATTGTGACATGTCAAAAAACTTAAAGAGTTACAATTCCATCGCTCCAAAAATTTTGCGGGTTACCTAAAATCCATAAACCTAATGTTCCTATAAGACCTGTCACTTCTTTTTGTGGATCTCCTTGAATCAACCTTTCAAGGTATATTAGTACTCCTATTAAGAAGATTATAGGAAAAACTCATACTTTTATCAAAAACAGTTGAGACCTGAAAAATAAAATCAAGAATATATACATTCCTGATAACTTTAGATTGGTATCTCTTGATGTTCGTCATTATTTACTAATATACCTAAAACCTTGGTAATGAAATGTCTTAAAATTAAATGGCATAACATCAGAGAACACACTAATATTCCACATGAGGAGTTTTTTAAACTTATTGAATTTTGTCTGGATAATGCATATTGTGTTTTCCAAAATAAGTACTACAAACAAATATATGGTACTCCTATGAGATCACCACTTTCTGGTGTTTTATCTGATCTTGCTATGGAAAAACTCAAAAATGACATCCTTAAAAAACATAAAATTAATTACATATTCTTTTATCGATATGTTGACGATATCCTTACCTGTATACCAGAAAAGGATATCGACAATCTACTCAAAGCCTTTAATTCATACCATAGCAAATTGCAATTTACTGTTGAAAGAGAAATTAATAATATAATTAATTTTCTTGACATTACTCTCATTCGGACAGACAACACATTAATTACTGATTGGTATAGGAAAGAGACCAGCTCCGGCAGGTACGTCAATTTCCACTCAAAAATAGCTGTTAAAGATAAAATTTCAATTATTAATAATTTAGTTGACAGAGCAATCGGACTATCTGATGATAGATTCAAGGACAAAAATTTAAAAATTGTTAATGAATTGTTGAAAGATAATGATTATCCAGATAAATTTATCAAAAAATGCATGAATAAGAGAATAAAAGTTTTACAAGAAAAAGCCTCTCACAATCAAAGTCATATTAGTAACAACAACGATCTATTAAGAGCCAATGATAATAACATTATTGTTCTGCCTTTTATCGATGAATTTTCTAGAAGTTACAAAAATCTTTTTAGCCGTTATAATGTTAGAGTGGTTTTCACTTACGAAAAAGATTCGTTTAAATGTTTCTCTAAAAACAAAGATCCCGAGTCGAAGTTTCATCGTCAGTTTCAACTTCTTTCAGCGTCAGCGTTATCCAATGGAAGGTGAAAATATTGAAAACCGCAGTTTCGACTTCTTTCGCCTTCAACGTCGAAAATTGGCATAAGTTCTTCCTACTGATTTAACCTTCATTTCAACTTCAAACTATGTTGTGCAGTTTCACTTTCCCTTTCAACGTGATGATTGTTTTCAGGAGAGATATTCAATAGTAATCAATTTAATTTTCAACACACCTTCCACCCACCTGGGAAGAGGGCGAAAGTGGAGTAGAAGAATTAGAAAGCTCAATTTTATTCTTAAAACGCAGGCTTGTCATTTTAACTCTACGTATGTAAGCAGCCAATGAATTAACTACGAATCGAAAAAATAATAACTACGAATCAAAAAAATGTTGTCGAATAAAACTTACGTATTTTTTCATGGTGATTCTGAATCTGCTATGGAAAATATAGGTTCCCATTTTGAATTTTAAAGTTACACTTATTTTTAAACTTGAAAAAAATATATTAAATAAAAGATAATATTTTTTTATAATTAGCAGCACACATATTAAATTTACTTTTGATAATAAAGCATCGATGCGTTTCAAACTAGTTTTCAGTTCCTTTTCAAGATGCGAAAAAAAAAAAAAAATTCGAAGATTTTAAGGGATGACTGAAAAGTCAAGAAAAATAAAATTCCCAAAACTGTAAAATTTCCGAATAATAATACTGTGCACATTTTCAAATACAATTGTTTATCGAGAAAAACAATTTTTTCAATTACTGTTTGTTTGAGTTGAAATAATAATTACTTTAACTTCAAACATTAAAAAAATTTCTTTCCTTGATAAAAATATTTGATTCTTTCATTTTAACAAGGGAATAATATTCATTAAAATACAATTTTTTAATTGTTCAAATTTGGAAATTTTCCAATTTGGAATTCTTATATTTCGGCAATTTTATAATTTCAAGAAATTGATTATTCGGAAATGTTCCAATTCGGGAATTTTGCATTGTAGAAAATCTTAGTTTTCCAGATTTTTCAGTCGTTCCGATTTTTAAAAATCTGAAAAATAATAAATATTCTAATGTTATGTAAATTAAATTAATCAAATAAATCAATTTTTTTTTATACCATTAAGCCGTTTCCCTTTTGGCGAGCCTCTAGGGGTAGGCGTGACACTACCCGATTCGGGTAGTGTTTCTAGGTGGATAGTTTCTTGTAGTAAATAACTACAAGTGTGTAAATTAATTTACTTAATTTGATTAGTTCGTTCAATTTCATTAATTTCATTAATTTTAATCATTTAATTTATTATATTAATTAAATGAATTAGATAATATTAGAATATCAATTTTTTCAGACATAAAATGAATTCGACTGAGTTTCTATTCAATATTTAACTTTTATAAAATTTGAGTTACATTATCTCGATAAATAAAATGTGAATATTTCAAAATGTACGTGTGAGAAAATTTGCATATCCATTTCAATCAATATACGGTATTTCAATAGCATAAATTAGTATAAATGATTTGAGAAATAAAAAAAAGATTACATTAAATAACATGATATTTTTTATCTACTGAATACTCATTTTATTTTTTAACCCAATGCTCAGAATATGTTAAAAAAATATCCACGTACCACTTGAACATGCTAAAATATAATTATTTTTAATCACTAATAATAAATCAAAAATTTTATTTTTCAAAGTTTTAAATAAGCGCGCGAACGGCACCTAATGAAGCGCCATATGCATCGCATGCGCAGTAGTTCAAGGTGCCCACGTTGGGAGCACTGCCTGGATGGCGTGACAATTTCGTGAAATATGCGCGCAATAACGACCAGCAACGCGGAGTTGCTGGTCGTTATTTATTGTTAAATAATCATATAAGTGATCATGGAAAAACCAGCGCGAAGAGGAAGGAAAAAATCTTTTGCCCTCATCTCGTGGACGGATTTGGTACAGAAGGATGTCATTGCTACGACGACTCTTCTAGAAGGAAGCAGACAGCCCGGTTTAACGACAACCCTCACGTGGAAGAACAACATAACCAACAAAAAAAACAAAGCATCCAGCAAAAATAATTGCTATTAGCAGTAAGTTACAATTTTTTTTCAAACATGTATCAATTGTGCCACATCATAATGATATAATGATTTGAAAGTGTCAGAATCAAAAAATATAATGACTTTGAAGTTATAGATTTGTTAATTCTTTTAAAAAAGTCAACAATTTTCTAATATTATGATAGTTTTTTACATTCTCATCAGAGAAGGTATTATAATTGTGCAAAGTTTGACCCCCCCCCCCCCGCCCCTGTTTTTGTCAAATGTCCACGTTTTGAGACCTCCTGAACCCGAAAAACGGGGTTTCGCGAATGTTTCTGTCTGTACGTATGTATGTATGTGTGTCTGCAGATTTTTAGTCTTAGCAAGATCACTTTCGAAAGAATTGAGATTTTGGATTGGGCTTTGGTATACTCTTTGAGTGTCCTGAAATATAGGTCCAGTACGTCAGCCAGTGCGTTTGAAAATTCAAAAGCTAAAGTATTTTCCAAATTTTTGAGACCGCTTCCTTTCAAACTAAGAAATTCTATGTACGGTTATTAGTAAAACTCAAAAAGACGAACAATTTTTTATAATTATTTTTTTAGATAAAAAAAAATGACTGGAGTTATAGCATTTACAAGATTCCAAAAAAGAAACAACAATGAACATTTCAAGCCAAACAACACATAATATGAAAAAATGTAAGAAAAAGAACATCGTTGCTTTTTGAACAAGCTACAAGATTTTCACGATAACTTTTCGAATTTTCGTGGAAAATCACAAATTTAAATTTTCATCGCACAAAAAAATAATCAAAAATTCCCATTTTACGATCAAACTATGAAAGGTACAAAAAAAAGATGAATCAAGAAAAATTGTGCATCCAAAAAAGATTCACAAATTTGTTATAAATCACATTTTGATAGCAAGCGTAGTTTTTGCTTCATTCGCAAGAAACAACATTTTAATTAAAGTATTACATTTTTGGTCAACTGAAACAAGCTACGAAAAAAATAAATAAACAAAATTTGTTCACCCTAAAAAGAACTACCAATTTGTAATAATAAATGAGTTGGACCATTTGCTTCTTACTAGCTCGGGAATAGTACTCGATGAGCTCGATAAGATTTTTTCTCAAGATTCGTTGACCGAAAAAAACAACAAATTTCTCAAAAAGACAAATTTCGCGATAGACTTAACTATAAAAATATATGGAATTCAAAATATTGAACCTAATTTTTAAAATTGTTTTTTCTTGTGCGGAAATAGCAAATTTAATTTCCTTCTTTCGTGAGTGACAGAATTATTCTGTCGACTCTTAGAGAAAATACTGGTGAATTACTCAAATTGCTCATCCAAAAATTACTTTTTGTAAACAAGGATCAAGTTATATTTATACAACTTCTATAACAAAATAGTGACGATGAAACCAGAGCAATTATGCAAGAATTGTTCGGTTTTTCAGGAACGAGAACCGATTGATCTGCAGCTGTTAACAAAAAATGCACGAATTACCAAAACTAACCATTTTTGGCGCTCAATCCTCGCAATCATAAAATCGGAAAACTGAATGATTTGACCAAGAGGAGAGTGATTTTCAAGAAGACCATTTTTCGGAAGATAATGCTCGATAGTTGCATGGAAACGAATATTAAGTCATGTTTCAGTTGATCAATTACTTATAATTCCAAAAAATTATATTTCACTACGAGAAACAATGTGAAATTTTTACTTAATAAATAAGCACTCAATATCTATAAAATATGTATAATTTATTTTACAACTCATTTTTTGCACCTTTTGCAATTTTTTGGTTATAATCTTTCGGGTTTTCGCTGTTTCTGCTGAAAAAATTTCGCGAATACAATACTTAACAATTTAGAAAAGTATAAATATTCTCATGATTGCAGTACTTTTATACAAATTTTGACTCAACATATAAGCTTTAGGATCTAAATTCAATCGCCACCGAAAGTTTCGGTGACAATTACAGGCTTAGAATTCAATAGGTAATACCATGGAATATACATGTATAGGGTGTTTTTTTATCTTGAGACATCGAAATATCTTAAGAAATACGCATCCAACAAAAAAATCTTCGTGATAAAAACTCTTTATTTTCGAGGGGGAAAAGAAACTCCGCAAACATTTACCCCACACCCCACCCTCTTGGGACGGGGGGCGTGGGTAACTTTAGAATTTCAAATGGGAACCTGTATTTTTTATTGGAGATTTAGATACTTCATTAAAGAATCCCTGAGTTCTATTCGGAAAAATGTTTCGGATTCGCGCCAGATGGCGATGCATTTGCAAATTCCGCGAATGGATAAAAATTTTCGAATAACACTTATGTACTTTGCAATGAAGAATCTGAATCTGCAATAAAAAATGTAAGTTTCCATTGAAAATCTTATAGTCACCCTTCCTACCGACCCCAGGGGGTGTGGTGTGGGGTAAATTTTGGCGGAGTCGTTTTTCTTCCTCGAAAATGAAAAGTTTTTATGACGGATAATTTTTTTCGTTGGGTGCGTATTTCTTTATATGTATATATTACGTTAATGATTGTGAAAAACGCTGAAATGAAGGTGAGATCAAAATATCGTTTCAACTTCATTTCGACTGCAAAACTTTCATTGATGAAAGTGAAAGAAGTTGAAACTGACGACGAAAGTTCGACTCGGAATCCTACTCCGTTTGGAGCACATACACATGTGATCTACTACATTCCTTGTGAATGTGGTTGCGCCTATATAGGCTAGACCAGTAGACACATTGATGTTAGGATAAAAGAACATATTTACGATTGTAAAAGGGATATACGAATAATTGCCCTTGTGACTCACCCACATGATAATGATCACAAATTTAATTTTTCGAAAACTCGAATTTTAAGTATCGAAACCAATGACAGAAAACGAAATTTTAAGGAAATGTTTCACATAATCAAAAACAACAATAGTGTTAATAAAAGATTGGATACGGATTTTCTGAGTGATATATACCACAATGTCATCGCTCTTACAAACTTTAGATTTAAAAATTAATTTTAACCTTTAGAATTTAGGCGTGGTTTCCGTCTTTTGTCACGTGACCACTACGTTATACTAAGTTAACCTCTCTTCCTCTAATAACTGTCACCGCGAACATGTGTTGGCCGACCAAAATGTATTCTTCAAGTTAGTAAAAATGACAGTTGGAAGGGGAGACGAACAATAAGTTCCTGAGAAGAAAACGCATCTTAATTATTTATTGTTCAACAATGGTTGCATAAATGTATAGCACCTCATTGATCGAGAGTAGTTTCTAACGCTGTTCATAGGTAAGGTTACGTTATTTTAATATTGTAACTCCTTCGGCAGATTCTATATTATTATTTTTTAACCAAAATGTTTTTCTTGATAGCCTGGGATGATGGGTTTTATTACTGACATCAAATAATTGTACTGAAGAGGTCCTTCGTCGAAGGACGAAAAGCTTTTACACGCTTTTTGTAAAATAATAAACGACCAGTAGAACGAAAAGCATAAGATCTACTCATTATTAAATTACCAAGTTGAAATTTCTAATAATTTCGACGCCTACAAGAACAGAGAGACGATAACAATAATTACGAGGAGGAGCCGGAAACCCTGTGGAGCAATATAACGAAGGCGATAAAGACATCCGCGAAACTTACTATAGGTTTAAAGAATGTAACCAAAATCAAACCATGGTTTGACGAAGAGTGGAAACTTTGGTTTGAAAAACGGAGGAAGGCCAAACTAATTAGTTTACAAAATGAGTGCGATCAAACACATAAGAAGTATCTCGAGATTAGTAAAAGTACAAATAGGCTTTATAGATCCAAGAAAAGGGATTGAGAAAAGAATAAAATACTAGCAATCTAGTAGCCGATGCGACAGAGAGACTGAATTTATGGAAAGACTATTTCGATAAACTATTAAATGTACGCGAAGCCCCCGTTGAAGGTAATCTCGGCGAAAGTCACACTGCTGATCTATTAATTGATGAACCTGCTGATATAGAAATCGAAATGGCCATAAAGAAGTTGAAAAATAACAAGGCCGCGGGCATCGACGACCTACTGTCAGCACTGATGAAAAATGGAGGCCCTTGCCTTACAAGGCAAATTTTTAAATTAATACGCGCAGTTTGGAAAACAGAACACATGCCGGAGGAATGGAATACCTCTATTATTATTCCAATCTTTAAAAAAGGCGATAAAACGAACTGGAACAATTATCGGGGAATCTCACTTGTGCCTTCGTGTTATCAGATCCTGTCCAATGTAGTCTTAGGTAGACTAACTTCTTTCGCCGAGGAAATCATTGGGGATTACCAGCGTGGATTCCGCCGAAACCGATCTACAAGCGATCAAATGTTTACAATTAGACAACTGTTAGGAAAGAAATGGGAATTTAATGAAGCAGTACATCAGCTATTTATCGATTTTAAAAAAGCTTACGACTCTATTATACGCGCGCGAATGTACTAGATCCTAGAGTTCTTGGGTGTACCAAGAAAATTAGTCAGACTTATCGAAATTTGCTTACGCGGCAGTAGGGGTAGAATTCGCGTAAACGGAAGTTTATCTGAAGAGTTCTCAATCCGCGATGGCCTGACTGAAACAGGGCGATGCACATTCGTTCGTCCTTTTTAACTTAGTTTTAGAATACGTTGTCAGACAGGTGCAGGCGAATCCGACCGGTGCTACCCTCAATGGGATAATACAAATTCTTGGATATGCGGATGATCTCGACTTACTAGGGGATGATAAAGAAACGGTAGCTAAAAATGAAGAAATCTTGATCACAAAAGCCAAAGATATTGGCTTGGAAGTTAGCGAATCGAAGACAAAATATATGACCGTCTTCAGATCCGAACAAAGTAATCAAGACGGGCATCTAATGGCCAGAAATATGAAATTCGAAAGAGTTAGCGAGTTTAAATACCTCGGGTCTATTATAACTAGCGAATATAAGATTAAAACGGAAAAAACGGCACGCTGGTAATGGGTGCTGGTATGCAGCAAACACGCTACTAAAATCGCGATCGCTATCTAGAAACATCAAAGTGAGAATTTACAAAACGATAATAATGACATGTCGTCATGTACGGGTGTGAAACGTGAGCGCTGACGAAAGGAGAGGAGAATAGGCTTAGAGTTTTCGAGAATAAAGTACTTAGAAAAATCTATGGTCCAAAAAGGGACGAAGAGACAGGTGAATGGAGAGAACTGCATAATGATGAGCTGCATGCTCTCTACGGGTCAGCAAATATCAATACAGTAATGAAAGCGCGTAAATTAAGATGGGCGGGGCATGTAGCAAGAATGAGAAATGAAAGAATAGTGGCGCAAGTTTTGAGAGGGAAAGCGCTTGGTAAGAGACCTCTAGGCAGACCGAGAAACAGATGGGAGAAAAATGTAAGGGATGATCTAAAAGAACTAGGACATGATTACTTATACTGGATGGAGGATGCACAGGATAGAGATGTGTGGCGGTTTCTGGTAGATGAGGCAATGAACTTTCGAGTTCGAACTGCTAATCTATAATAATAATAATAATAATTTTTTTTCTGAATTCCTGAAGATTATCTTCTTAGTTATAAATTTTATTATTTGTTTATGAATTCGAGAATTTGGTTAAAAAGTCATCCTTTTTGGTTGAAGATTCAACTTTTTTCTTGAAAATTCGTCCTTTTGCGTTGAAAATTCAACTATTTTCGTATAAAATTTCTTTTTTGTTTGAAATTGATATTTAGGTGTTGAAAAGTCAACTGAAATCTTCTTTAAATAAAAATTCAACTATTTGTTTTATTTCTCTTTTTAATTCAAAAATTCATCTATTCTAGTAGGAATTGCATCATTTTTAAATCAAAATGCAACTGTTTGATTGAAAGTTCAACAATTTTGTGAAAAAGTCATCCCTTTCTGTTGAAAATTTAACTGCTTTGCTAATAATTCAACTATTTTTGTTGTTGAAAATTTGTCTTTTTGATTTAAGAATTTAGATAAAATTTTGTTTGTTTCATGACCGAAAAATTTTTATTTGTTGAAAATTCGATTTCGGTTTTGAATATAATTTTTTTAAAGAAATTTCATCTTTTTGGGAAAAAAGTCATTTTTTGTGTTTAAAATAAATAAATAAATATGCAAATTTTTTATCTGTATCTGAAATAAGTTTTGTGCTCATGAAGTTCTACAGAATTATTGTTTTTTACATTCTAATCCTAATAAGAAGGTATTAGTTTTATGTTGAATTTGACGCATCAGAGAAAAACTATTTCTACGACGATGTCCGTCCGTCCTTCTGTCTGTAGTCTGTATGCACGATAAATTTTGAAAGACTTATCAGATTGGATTGAGCTTTGGAACACGTTATTTTTATGGCGCAAAAAGAAAGATCAAGTTTGCTAACCAGCCATTTTTGACAAACGAGTCTGGCTTTATCCATCGAAAATGCTTTTTAAGAAATCAGAAATGCCATTTTTCAGGAAAACTATATGAGATATGAAAAAAATGTTGAAAAACAAAGTTGTTCATGTTAGAAAGATGAACAAATTAACTTCGAACAATTTTTTGTCATTAGGCACATATTTTTCGCTTTAATCCTGAAAACGCTATTAAAGATAAAAAATTCCATTTTGGGGCAAGTATGCAAAATACGAAAAAAAAATAACGAACAAAAATTTTTGACTCAAAAAAGATTTAAAGGTTTTTTGCTAATTATTTTTCGATAAGACGCGTAGTTTTTGTTCTAATCATGAAAAAGCATTTTTTTAAATTCAAATTTCAAAGCTGAATTTTACAGGACGAGTGATCGTAGCAGAGCCCGCAAGCCAGAATCTGAGTAGTGGGGATGCGTCTTAAAAAATCAACTCTTTCACTTGCCACTACGTACACTTTTAGGCACGAGCCAGTGGAGCTCACGGACACGTCGCGTACAGCTAGTGCACCTGGAGTGGTACGTGGTGGGGCTGGCTTTCGGAGACCTCTCGTTCGGTCTCTGCGTATGCTTATCATGCCTATGTTTGTAGCTTCATAACGAGAAAAGTAATTAACTATAAAAAATTCTGATTATTGAAAATGAAAGAGTAACTCGGAAGCTATCGCTTGACGTAAGAAAATGAAAATCGATTTTTTCCTAATTAGGTCCCTTTCTTCGCGGACGGTCACATATATACTCCAACATTATATAGAAAAGTGCGCGTTTCGAACAAATTTCAATTGAGCACGAAGCACGAGATACGTTATGAGAATATGATCGTTAAAGCCGAATGAGGTTCAACGAAAGAGAATTCACAATCACCAAATTACAGTTGTCGATGTTCTGACCTTTAATTTTAAAAGGTCTATGCATAAATGTGGTAAAATACAAAGACCGAACGCGCAACGCGTGGTAAATACATCATCGAGCGCTAAGTGCGAGATAAATATATTATCAAGCGCGAAGCGCGAGATCCAACATACGCGCAATCAAACTTGCATTTGGGGCCATTCATGAAATACGTGATAAATGTTTTACGAACTTTTAACACTCCCATACCCTCCCCCTTGCGTGATGCTTTTTCCATTGTTCTTATAACATTAAGGATAATGCTTCGATAGACCCTCACCCACCATGAACGTATCACATATTTTGTGAATGATGCCTTTGCTTTGGTTTTGAAAAATATTTAAAAACTGAATTCGGCAAATTCCGATAATAATTATACTTTGTTTTAAAAATTATGTTTGATATTACCAGCTCTGGACGTTTTACTAATAGCGCTTCTGTCATCTTGTTATTAAATTAAGTTTTTGAAGCCTCTCTAGCCCTTTCATTCTGTTTTGCTAACACACTGATAAATTCAATTCATTTTTGTTACCCCGGTAAAAAATATTCTAATTATATAAGTTCGATTTGAAAAAATTAACTGTTGCATATGTGCGAAATTGATGTTTTATAAAAACTGTTTCTTTACGTGTGCAATGTGATTTTTTTACAGAAATTCCATTCAGTCATTTTTTTATAGAAACAGAATTTTTCATAAATTCGAAAATACGTAATATCCATGTCATAAAGTGTGTCTTTGCCTTAACTAAAAATATAATTCTTTATTTTAATTACGTCTTGTCAATGAGTGACATAATCTGCTGGTATGGATAAACTGCTTATATTTCTTTTTGTACATTTTCGAAGCTGAGGTTGATACGAAATAAGTAAATGCGACATTTTTACATTTCTTTACAAATTCTATAGACCTTTACATTTATGAAAAACGCTAGAACGCACATCAGGCGATATTCCGTTACGAAACGGAAGTAAAAACTGCTCGAAACATTTGAAGGTGTTCATGACGTCACGTTTGCTTCCGTTCTTAAATGGAAAGGTTTATTTTTTCATTTTTATTGCACAGTAAACCCCGAAAATAAATTTTATCTTAAAATTGGATAAAAACACTGCAGCACGTTTATCTTCTCAAAGATAAAATTTATCTGACGAAAGATAAAATTTATGTGGCGAAAGATAAAATTTATCTGGTGGAAGATACATTTTTTCTCACGAAAATATTTATGTCGAATGCATGAGCCTATGAAAACTGAAAAGAGCGGCTAGGTTCACCGAAATTCGGTGGGCGTAGATCCAATATTTTCGGTGGGTCTATGAAAACTGGAATGGACGGTTGTGTTCACTGAAATCCTCGAGGATCAACTGCCTGACTCGAGTATTTCCTCGAGAAATTTGACAATCCTGGCGGCATTCAATGGTTGAATCACCTCCGAAAATTACACGAGGGTCTTATCAATAGGGTTGACTTATTGAACTCTTCGCGGATTTAAAAAAAATCCATTTCCCCGCTGATTACAAACAACACTTTATTTAAATGATTTAAACCAAAAAAGCATTAATCTACACTTACAGGATATATCGGCTGCACTGAGGTTATCTCATAGTGTTTGTTTTGGTTTGTTTACCAATTTAAAAGTCTTCATCAGAGTTGACAGAAACTAAAGGTTTGTCCAACAGAAATAAGGACTGAACCAGTGCTCCCAATCTTGCTCCCCAACCGCACTGCGCATGCGACGCGCTGAATTTCTGATTGTCTGCACAGCGCGCGCTTATTTAAAATGTTCAAAATATGCAAATTAATTGTTGTAAACAAATAATAATTAGGAAATGCTTAAAAATACATTTTTCATTGCAAAATAAACTTTCGCAGTCATAGATATAATAATAATTTGATTTCGCTGCTGAAATCTTTCTTCGATGTCCAAAGGAATAATGCGTTTTCAGCAGTGAAATCAAATAATTATTACATTCATGACTGCGAAAGTATATTTTGCAATGAAAAATGTATTTGAACGCATTTTCTAATTATTATTTGTTTGAACAATTAATTTGCATACCTTAAACATTTTAAATAAGCGCGCGCTATGCAGCCAATCAGAAATTCGGCGCGACGCATGCGCAGTGCGGTTGGGGAGCAAGATTGGGAGCACTGGACTGAACTTGGCTGAGTGCCCTTGTCCTCCGATCGCAGAAGCTCTAACCGGCATGGGTTTAGAACCATGCTTTCAATTTTGGTATCTTTTGGTACTGCTCATGCGTCGCGTCAACAGCTAGATTGGCTACCGTTGGCGCGCTCATTTAAAATGATTTACTATACGAGAAAATTGTTTGCAACAAAATCTGAAGAAAGGAATACCTTTTTCATTACGAATATGAATTTAAAATCATTTTCAATATGTTTCTGCACTTTACGATTATTATTTGTAGTAAACCAATCCAGTTGTTAACGCGACGCATGCGCAATATGAAAAGATCCTAAAATTGAGAGCATGGTTCTAAACCCTGGCCGGTTAGAGCTTCTCTGATCGGAGGACAAGGGCACTTAGCCAAGTTCAGTCCTTATTTCTGTTGGACAAACCTTTAGTTTCTGTCGACTCTGATGAAGACTTTTAAATTTGTAAACAAACACTATAAACTAACCTAAGTGCAGCCTATATATCGTGTAAGGGTAGATTAATGGTTTTTTGGTTTGAATCATTTAAATAAAGTGTTGTTTGTAATCAGGGGAAATGGATTTTTAAAAAATCCGCGAAGAGTTCAGTAAATCAGCCCTATTGATGAGACCCTCGTGTAATTTTCGGAGGTGATTTAACCAATGAATGCCGCCAGGATTTTCAAATTTTTCGAGGAAATACTCGAGTCAGGCAGTTGATCCTCGAGGATTTCAGTGAACAGAACCATCCATTCCAGTTTTCATAGACCCACCGAAAATTTTGGATCTACCCCCACCGAATTTCGGTAAACCTAGCCGCTCTTTTCAGTTTTCATAGGCTCACCCATTTGACATAAATATTTTCGTGAGAACATTTAATTTATCTTCCACCAGATAAATTTTATCTTTCGCCAGATAAATTTTATCTTTTGACAGATAAATTTTATCTTTGAGTAGATAAACGTGCTGCAGCGTTTTTAGCCAAGCGCGCGGCTCGCAAGTTTGAGCGCGCTTTTGGCGCGCGTCTTTTGGTTCTCGCGCTTCACACTTGATAATATGTTTATCTCGCGCTCCGCGCTCGGTCTTTGTGCTTCCCCCACATTTGCGCACAGACCTTTTCAAATTGAAGGTCAAAGCAACGACAACTACAATTTCGTGATCGTGAATTCCCTTTTGTTAAAGCTCCTTCGGCTTTAACAAACATATTCTCATCACGCATGTCGTGCTTCGCACTCGATGTGGTCGGATATGCAAACTTTTCTACATTATGTTCAACACTACTACAAGTGTATATTACATTTATTCCTGCATCTCGGCCTGGGTATCATTATTCAGATATTGAAAAATGAGTAACAAATTTTATTAATCACGATCAATTTAATATTTGTTCCTCATTTTGCATTAAATTTTATTCTCAGCTACCCTGGAAAATGTATCATTTCAATGAATTCAGATGATTACAATTCATAATATGCGTTAGTATTGAAACATACCGATTTCCATTGTCTTGTTCATATGATTGGAAAAAATGCGCATCCTATACAAAAATTAGTTGCGAAATTGAAATTTCCGTTTTTAACAGTATTTTTCACGATTTAAACGATAATAACATTTTCTCTGTATCTCACGTTATTTGGCTCGAAATTTGAATTTTCGATTTTTCAAGAAAATTAAAAAAATTGTTATGACGATCTTGTGTAAACAAATTTTAAATGCGTTTAAAAATATGGTTCATATGTTCTAAAATGCCTAAGAACTATAAATACAACTGTCGCGAATACAACTTTTTCTTGTTTTTTTTTTTTTTTTTAAGAAAATAAATCTAAGTTCCATCTTTTTGTAAAATTGTGAATGTTCAGAAAAAATTACATTCTATGTCAATCTTAAACGTTGTAAAATGGTCTGAAACACCCGAAAACCAAACCTCACACGGAAGTTCAACCTTTGTGTTGACAGCCAAAAAAACTCACAGCATCTGCCATCCGGGTACCTGGGTACCTCGCCCACGAAATTGTTGTTAAAAGTCCATTGTAACTTGGAATCACTATGTTTATTCAATCAATATTTAATTATTCATATTCTAGGAAGGTATTCCTACCTGAATATCACAAATTAATTATGTGCAGTGACCTTGATAGTACTGAAACAAGTATAAAACGTGCGCAGCTACGTCTTGTTTCCGAGTAGGCCAGGTGTGTTGAAAATCAAAGGGAAGAAGAAGGGTCTATATTTTTGTTCTTTTATACCTGAAGAACCTGGATTCTAATAGCGCCCGATCCATGATCCAATGGTCCGATCCATGGCCGCATGATCCAACCCACACAAGTTCTAGCCACGCGTAAGTAAAAAAAATTGCAGCCAGTCAAACGATACCAGCTACACTGCCATATTGGAAAAATGTAGAGCTGGCGGCTATGTTGAATGGTAACCAAGATGGCCGTGCAGCTGGTATTCGCGACTTGGACGAAAATGGAACGTTTTTTGGCTAAACCTTGTGCCTTAATTCGAGCGATACGTGTAGTGTAGTTTCTCTCGAAACTTATTTTTCTATCGAAACTCTACTCTTCTTTCTACAATCTACTCTACTCTCTACACTCTGCTCTACTCTACTATCTACTCTCTGGTCTACTCTACACCATACTCTCTACACTACACTACCCTCTACTCTACTCTACTCTCTACTCTCTACTCTATACTCCCTACTCTACTCTCTACTCTCTACTCTACTCTACGCCTTCTACTCTACTCTCTACTCTACCCTCTACTCTACTCTCAAAAATCTACTATACTCCAATCTATACACTCTGCTCTACTCTACTCTCCACTCTCCGTTTTCTACTCTACTCTCTACTCCTCACTTTACACACAACTCTCTACTCTATACTCTACTCTCTACTCTATACCCTTCTCTCTACTCTCTACTTTCTACTTTCTGCTCTTCACTCTACATTTTACCCTCTACTCTCTACTCTCTACTCTTTACTCTCTACTCTTTACTCTGTACTCTCTATTCTCTACTTTATACTCTCTACTCTTTACTCTTCTCTCTAGTCTCTACCCTCCACTCTCTACTATCTAGTTTCGACTCTCTACTCTACTCTACTCTCTACTCTACACTCTACCCTACTCTCTACTCGCCACTATACTCTCTACTCTACTCTACTCTCAACCCTGCACTCTACCCTACTCACTACTCGCCACTCTACTCTCTACTGTCTACTCTACTCTCTCCCCTCTCCCCTCTCCTCTTCTGTCCACTCTCCACTTTCTTCTCTCTATTCTCTACTCCACTCTTCACTCTCCACTTTCTACCCTCCACACTCTACTCTCTACTCTACTCTACTCTCTGCCCTCTACTCTAGTCTCTAACCTCTACTCTTCCCTCTACTCGATTCTCAAAAATCTACTATTCTCTACTTTATATACTCTGCTCTACTCTACTCTCTACTCTACGCCGTACTCCTCACTCTCTACTCTCTACTCTACACTACCCTCAACTCTACTCTACTTTCTACAATCTGCTCTACTCTCTACTCTCTAATCTGTACTCTCTACTCTCTACTCTTCCCTTTACTCTCTACTCTGCTTTGTACTCGCCACTCTACTCTACCCTTTACTCTCTACTCTCTACCCTTCACTCTCTACTGTCTAGTTTCGACTCTCTACATCTACCCTACTCTCTACTTGCTACTCTACTCTCTACTGTCTTCTCTACTCTTTACTCTCTACCCTGTCCCCTCTCCACTCTACTCTCTACTCTCTACTCTTCTCTCTACTCTCTACTCTCTACTCTTCTCTCTACTCTCTACTCTCTGCTCTCCACTCTACTATCTACTCTTCATTCTCTACCCTTCTCTGTACTCTCTACTTCCCACTCTACTCTCTAATATCTACTCTGCTCTCTACTCTTGGACTGCATTTTGGACATCGCTGGTGTTGCTTCGTATATAACGTATTACGGAAACAATAACATGCTTGCGAAAAAAATAACTGACGCAGACTGTTCTTACGCCAGCTTTCGGAAGAACTTGCTATGCCAATGATGGAGGAACGATTTTCGAACCAGAAAGTTATGCGAAGCCACGCAACGAAAGTCGCTATCGAAGATTATTTTGAAAGACCAGTAGCAGAGGTGGCAATTGAAAATAACGAACAACGAGACACAAGTGGAAGAAAAGTTGTAGTTGGATCGTGTTACATTTGCAACGAGCAGTCTATTCGGAAGCTCTGAAAAACCAGGAAGTCAAGCGTCGAAGTCAATAAGCCCGTTTGTGATCAACACACGGCAAAAATAACTAAATGTTTGCATTGTAATATGTAAATCAATTTGATTTATGTAAGAATATGAATTAACGTTATTCTGTGTATTTTTCTAAACTATATTTTCATATTATTGTGCGAAAAATGAAAACTCCATTATTTTTGTTCAACGATTATATCGCAAAATGTAATTATTATTATTATAGACAGTACATTGCATCAATAAACAATTCAAAATGTATATATTTTGTTATTATTTATCAAATTATCCATATTTACTTCATATATTATTATAACAAACTTTATTTTTATGACATACTGTACGAAAATCATGATTTTTCTGTCAGTTAACCGGGTGGCTCGGCCGTGCTTTTTTTTCATTTGCAACGTATTTCAAGTTAAAAAATTTCTACAAATATGTGCAATGCAAATTTCGAAACAGAATCGGTTCAATCATGTAGATTCGAGACGCATTCGGCCTATCTTTATTGGAAAAAAATTTATTTAACAAAACGTATGCCCGTGGGTACCCGGGTACCCGAGTGGCAACACAAGGATTAAAAAAATTTGTTATTAAAAAATTGTCAAAGTTCGCGATCAAATTTCTAAGTTCCGTCGTTAAAAATTTTTAATGTTCCTAAAAAATTACATTTTCTGTCATTGTAGAAAGTTGTAAAATAGTCTAAAACGCGAAAAAAAGAAATGTTACACGAAGAAAAATTGTAATCGATATAAATTTTCTATTTAAAAACTATTTTATTGATATTCCTGTTAACATTTCGTATATTTCACATTTACATAACGTCGTATGATATTAAATATTTGAGTTAAAAAGAGAGTTTAAAACTTGGTATTTTAACTTTTTTGAGCTGTAGCTTATGAAGATGGCTTTTTCATCGAGTTTCAACTCGCAGTTTAAGCGCAATGGTTAAGACTTCCGACAGCTAGGCGATGGATTTAGGTATAGATGTAGGTTCGATACCCCGTAACGTTAGAAATTTTATTTGTAATTTAATATTCAAAAATGTAATATATGTATACACTCTACATATATAGATGCGTCCTAAAAACAATTCAATGATTTTTTATTATTTTTCAAATCAACTCCGGTGATGGCGGCCAGAGTCTGGGCCAGAATTGGCCGTCAAGTGCATACCGGAGTTATCAATATTTTTGCCAATACTGGGCTAGTGCTGGGCCGTATTTAACTTCGCACTTGGGGCATTTCGAGGACGCATTGATCAGCACTATTAATTGTCTTGTATATGCGGAATATGATAATGTTCTGGAAATAGACTCATCCAGACAAATTATTGTCGACTTTAGTGCTTGAGTGGGGACAAAATCAATTGTACATGTGACTCGTGCATTTCAAAGACAGTATACTTCATGCTCCCTTCGTGAAAATTTTGTTTTCTTTCCCACATTAAAAAAAACATATGTGGGGCGTTATTTCTCAAGTGTACCCACTCAAAAAGTCGAAGTTGTCTGATCTAAGTTAAACTTAGGCAAAGTGTTGTGCTATTGAATAGTAGTATATGGGGAAAAAATTTTGTCATTCGGATAAGTATTGACCGAGGGGGAGGGGGTAAAAGTTTTGAGATTTTCGTGGATATCGTCTATTTCGGCAATTTTTAACTCTTCTAATAGCGATGAAAAAAATTTTGACTAGTACAGTTTCGATAGGGGTTTTCACGCCCTTTTGATTGGTGCTACGCATTTTATCGAAAAATAAATATTTGACCCTCAAAAATGAAGTTCAAAAATAAATTTCACTTTTTTTGAAAATACGATGTTTTTTTGTTTTTTTTTTTTTGGTCTTAAAAGGAAGCCCAGGTTTTTTCCTATAAGACCATGTAGATTAGAAAGTGGGATTCAAATTTTTAATGTATGAAAATAAGTGTCGAGTACTCCGGTACGCTCGTGACACTGGCGCTAGAGCCCCGCAGCGCACCGTGGTGTCTTTATGGTATTGTTTTTTTTCAAAAGTAATAATATATGCCAGTATATTTGAACGCTCTCTGCATTTTGATGGGTTGAGACTGCCATTATTTAAATGCCTGCATTACGTTCACTGATGAATTTTGAAAAAATTTTGAATTTTGGAAAATCTAGTTATTGAATGAGACAGACACACAATCCTTCATTCCAGGCATTAAGTGACTCATGTCGTCACGCTCATAAAATTTGGATACGAGGTCTTCAGTTTCATGACTCAAAGGCCTTCCTCTTTTTGGCGTAGGCAGAGTTAAAATCCCATTGTTAGCAACTAACTTTTTCGCATTTTCAGCTTGTCGTTCGGATGTCTCGAATTCGACCATTAGTTGTCTGTGACTCCAAGACTTTGGAGCAAGTGTAAGAAGTTGAATTTTCCATCCATAAAACCACCTTTTCGACCCGACCTCTTATTCAATAACTAGATTTTCCAAAATTCAAAATTTTTTCCAAATTCATCAGTTAACGTAATGCAGGCATTTAAATAATGGTAGTCTCAACCCTGCAAAATGCAGAGAGCGTTCAAATATACTGGCATATATTATTACTTTTGAAAAAAAACAATACCATGAAGGCACCACGGTGCGCTGCGGGGCTCTAGCGCCAGTGTCAAGAGCGTACTGGAGTACTCGACGCTTATTTTCATACATTAACAATTTGAATCCCACTTTCTAATCTACATGGTCTTATAGGAAAAAACCTGGGCTTTCCTTTAAGACCAAAAAAAAAACCAAAAAAACCTATCGTATTTCCAAAAAAAGTGAAATTTATTTTTGAACTTCATTTTTGAAGGTCAAATATTTACTTTTCGATAAAATGCGTAGCACCAATCGAAATGGCGTGAAAACCCCTATCGAAACTGTACTAGACAAAATTTTTTTCATCACTATTAGAAGAGCTAAAAATTGCCGAAATAGACGATATCCACGAAAATCCCAAAACTTTTACCCCCTCCCCCTCGGTCAATACTTATCCGAATGACAAAATTTTTTCCCCATATACTACTATCCAATAGCACAACACTTTGCCTAAGTTTAACTTAGATCAGACAACTTCGACTTTTTGAGTGGGTACACTTGAGAAATAACGCCCCATGTATGAAATCATAGTTGACTACGTGATTGATATACAAGGATTTCAAGACGATGCTGGTCGACTTATTCCTAAAGAAGTAGCTATTGTTTCTGTGGATCGTTATTGTATTTCTCATTGGCTATATCTCCACCACTTTCATTTACTGATCGCACGAACCAATCGCAACAACAAAATAACTGGATTAGTTGTGATCATCATGGCATTGAGTGGTTTGAAGGAGATGTCCAGATGAATTTCCTTCACGCCAATCTACGTGACATTGCTCGAACCTCCAAACTGGTGTGCACCCGAGGTAATGAGGAAGCCGAGTTACTACAGAAAATTATGAGTAGACAAGTCATAAATTTGGAAGAACTAAAATGCCCATCGTTAAAAAAATTACGATTCATAGACGAGTTTTGTTTCCATCATGGTGTAAAAAAGGAAGCAATGTTTATGTGCGCTCTTAATAATGCACTCAGGCTAAAAAACTGGATCGAGAAGCAACAAGAAGATAATCTACTCTCATTATCCTACTATAAAATCCAAGGATACAGTACTAGTACGCTCAGATCCCCTATAACCTATGGACAAAACATTGCGGCCAATTCTGAAGATTCGGACAAGGATACGGTAGACTTGATTTAAAAAACTACATTACCATTATCATCTGAAAAGTATGAACAACTTACAAATTTTACACGTACTTTGACTCCCAAAAACTCGGGCAGTCGGCGTATTTCCTGCAGATCAGATTCCTAAACATTGGACAAGACAATCTGCAATTCTAGCTAATTTGGATGCACAATCCAATCCTGGAACTCACTGGATAGCCCTCTACGTTGGAGATGATGGAAGAGGTACCTACGTTGACAGCTACGGGTTACCGCCTCTTATACCTGAACATCTTCTTCGTTTACGGGGAAATTGTACCTTCTACAGGTGGAACACAAGTTGACTACAAGCTGCGACTTCGAATGCCTGTGGGCAATATTGCATCATGTTTCTCCATTGTATGTGTAATGGTTATTCTGTCTGATTTCACTAATTTTTTTACGAATAAGTTAGAAAAAAATGATTATCTTGTGCGACAGTATTTCTCGAGTATCGAAACAGGGCATACGTGGTGGTAAATATTGTAAACGTACAGATCTTGCATCATGTACGCAAACGTCAACGGCGGAATTAACCACTCTTTCCTTAATCTAAGAAATATGTAAGCCATGTTTTTTCTCAACATTATATAAATCAATAAATTAAAATTATGTAAAATGTTACCTTTTTCTATTCACAGACCTTTCATACACGTAGTCAGTAAGAATAATTTTAATTGCAGATCACTATTCGGAAAAATGTAAATTTCTACAAATCTTCTATCTTTTTTTCTTCAACCCTAGAACCACACACATATATTAAACTTACACAAACCGTATAGTGCATGGGTCCGTGAGACCCGGGCACCTTCGCGCGATGATTGTGACGCCCCTGTTGATCCGATTTACACATTTTTTTATGTATATTAGGATCTTTAGAATAGAACTAAGCATTATTGGATGATTTTGAATAATTTTAAGATACAAAAAGCTCAATTATTTGAAAAAAATAGAAGAGGTGGTCAAAAATCGTATTTTACAACAAAAAATGCCATATTCCCAAGTTTTTCTTAATTGCAAAAGGTAATAGAAGGGTTTGAAGAGGACATATGGAAGATCGAAAAAAAATACTTCGAATATATTCTTTTCAAAAGGTGTATTTATTGAGCAGAATGAACATTACCAATTCCACGCACACGCGGGTCTCTGAAACCCTTGACCAAGTTCGGATGATGACAGTTTGAGCCTCTTCGGTAAACTGACGCGCACAACCACTTGGGTCGATCGGCAGAAACCTAAACTGAATTTACATGGATGGGAGATGTGCTTTTTCGAAGAATTGTGGAGGGGAGCGACAAGAGTCACTTTCTCTTTTTTCACGTAATTTTTTCAATATTAATAAGTCTGCTCATTTGTCAAAAAAAAATATGTAGAAACTTTCTCTGGGGCGTGTCAGATTGCGCACCCTTAAGACGTCTGCAAACATGTGTCCAAGAGCGGCTGGGGGTAGGTCCCACTATCATGGCGAGGGGGTCGGCGTCATAGTGCGGCGAAGGGGGATGGGGAAAGTGGAGGGGGTAGTCTGTACATAGTGGCTTGGTACTAATGTTACCTACTGAATGCATAAAGGGCGTCTGCGAGAGTGTTCTAAATTTATTAAAAAAAAGAGTCGCTCTATGCGAGCCGCGTATAACAGAATCATCACAAAATTAAAATTGTAAAATGAAGTAAATAGTCAATTTTCGTGATTGAAACCAACGTTTTTTTGGATGAAGCAGGAAAATGTATTCAATCGATAAAAAACTCAAAGCAGAAAATATAAAAATAACCAAAACTTTCTATTTGTTTCCCCTCTTGCAACACATAAATGAAATTCAGTAGGAGATCCCCTCATGTCAAATTATATGATATAAATCCGAAAATTGCATGTAATACATAAATAAATAAATTAGAATACTAAGAGTACAAAAGCGTGCTTCCTAAAATTGATCATTTCCCTCTCGTTTTAGAAAAAGACGGCGTGCCAAGAAAGTTAAACAAGATTTATGTCGACAAACCTAACAGCTGCCTATGTGTTTATGAAGTCATTATACGGTTAGATGTCCAGGACGGGTGTCACAGTGCATAATGAATTTCAGCCCACACAAGTCACACGAGATGTCACCCTCGCAACTTCCATTCATTTTGCAAGTGAAAAATAACAAGGGTGTATTTTTCTTGATAATCGCTGGAAGCCTTCCTAGCTGAGCACATTTTCCGCGAATTAATGGGTGTCATAATTCTTCTCTAACACCGATAAAGGATTCTCTGCTTTCAAGTTCAAAATGTGGATGAGCATAAATACAAAACAAATACTTTTTCTGCTTGAAAGGGGAAACTGAAGCTATATTTATAAACGTTCACACTATATATTATACACTGATATTATTTATACTCTTTTTAAATGCATGCATAGAAAATAATATGAAAATAATTTTTAAGTCAAAAATTATTTTTAGAATTTAAGAATAGCAAACAATACCGAAAAATAGTGAATGGTAAGATACTAAAGAAGCACTAATAAGTAATTATTCTGTTGCGGTTTGTAAATATTATTATCATTATTTATTTGAATATAATGCACGGGGTTGTCACGGTATATATTATGAGTCACGGACGCATGATTATAATGCAATCAAGTCACCTGATAAGAGCATGTGCCCTGACATATTGGGCAAAGCCTGGTTCTTACACCATCATTCACGGACTTGATTGCAGTCAAGTGCATGATGGGGGGAATTACAGCTTAAGGTGGGTTCCGAACCAACAGAACCTCGGTAAAGGTACATAGAAAAATTTCAAGATGTACTGGCTCAGGGATCGAACCCCGGACCTCTGAGGTGAAGTCCGAGCGTCTAACCAACTGAGCCAACGATTGTTTTTTTTTTTTTAATTATTTTTATTTATTATTATTATTTTTATTAATTCTGCTTGAAAGGGGAAATTCAAGCTCTATTTGAAAACGTTTACACTAGATATTATACACTGATATTATTTATACTCATATTAAATGCATGCATAGAAAAAATAAGGAAATAATTTTTAAGTCGAAAATTATGTTTAGAATTTAAGAATAGCAGACAATACCGGAAAATAGTGAATGGTAAGATACTAAAGAAGCAATAATGAGTAATTCGTTTTTTGGGGAAATATAATTTGTTCAGAATTTGTCGAACATATTTGCCAAGAATAATCTTCTCGTATTACTGATTGATTGGCCTTTCGATAATGACAATTAGTAGACGTTACGAAAATAGGAACCACAGAGGGAAAGAGAGGAGAACTAAAGCTCTTGGTGAAAAAAGGGAGTCCGGTCTTTCATCCGAGGACGTTAATATTCGTCTAATGAAACTGCAAACAAGGGTGCCTTCATAACTTGCGTCTTCGCTAAATCTAGCCTTTAGGATAGCTCTCACTTAATTTCCACTCTATAAATCTGAATTAGTGAGAATTCTCTAATTACTGGTGAAATTTTTCTAACTCAATTAGAGAAAAGTGATCCACTAAAGATTATCAAGAATTTACTAATTCGATTAGTCGAAATATTTAATAATTTGATAGGGAAATACTACTAATTGCTTGGTTAAAATATGCGAATTTATTTAGATTGTATATATAAAAATTAATAATATAAACAATTTAAACATCCATTATAAAAGAAATTATTAAATATTAGGAGTTTTTCACATGCTTGAAATAATAATTCATAACTTTGAATTGCACGGAAAAAAATAATGGTCGAAAATTCATTTGATGGTCTCAGACTTTAGGATAGGCCACAAATTTACAAAAAGTTCGTATTATAGCGTTTATTACAAGGTTCAATACAATCCTCGATATGATAAGAAGTGTCCGCAAATTGTTCCACGACTCTCGAAATAGTCATACTTGAAATCTTTTAATCAAATATTTTACAATTTTGAATGATTAATTTTTTTTAAATGTTCAACTGGAAATCAGACATTTTAAGATACTACATTTAGAAATAATTTTTTTTAAATAATTAAAAAGAAGATCCGTATGATTTGAATTTTTTAAATTGCACAATTGCAAGCCATTATATTCGATTTTTTACATTCTCATTCATGAGAGCGTATTGTAATCGTTCAAATTTTCGATCTCTGGTTTTTAACGGATCTTTATGTTCCGGCAATCCCAGAGTCCGAAAATCATACAATTTTGTCGGTGTCTGTCTATCTGTATGCCTGTATGTCTGTATGTCTGTATGTCTGTATCTCTGTATGTCTGTCTGTATGGTTACCTGAATGTTGTGGACACGCTAACTTTTGAAGGGTTTGTCTAATCGAGGCAGCCTTTGGTAAACTTTTTAAGGCTCTTAAAATGAAGGTTAAGTTCGTGAGCCAGATATTTCCAACAAAAATTAAAAATTTTAGAGCATTTTCAAAATTTGAAAAAAAAAAACATTTTTTGCAGTTTCAAAAATTCTTGTGAAAGTTTCTTACATATGGGTGAAAGACTTGAAAATTATCTCGATGAAAATTTTGATTTCGATGGAAATTAGAAAAGTTATATTTTCAAAATTTTGAAAACTTTCAAAAAGTAGGAAAATAAATTTTCTGGTAGATCAAAACATTTTAACCCGAATTTTCACTAGTTTCCATATGGTTTTATTTTTCAAAAGTAATCGTCTTGTGTGGAATGATTCGCCTGTATAGGGCCGAAGGGGTATTGATGCCAGTAGGCGCGCTGCCTTGCAGGGGGACGTTAGGATACGAGGATGAAACTGCAATGTGTCTGACGACAAGTTGACATGGTCCTTGTCAGAGTCGGAAAGCTCCCATACTTAGACCTAGGGAGGTATGGGGGTTATCACTCCTGGGACAGTGGACTCACCTACGATCGGAATAGGATCCTAACGTGCGGATTATCTTGAAACTACCATGGCTAACTTGCAAAAACAAAAAACTACAGTTAAAGATCTAAGGGTGGGAACTCTAAACGCGCGTAGCCTAAGTACTGGCGGATTTAGCGAACTCATTAAGATAGCAAATGATTACAATACTGACTTAATAGCACTCCAGGAAACATGCTGGCCGGGCGATTTCGCGTCAATTTCTAAGGATAACTATACTTTTCACTATGGGGGAGCTAAGGAATGGAGACTGGGGACCGGTTTTCTTATTAATAAACGAATCTCGCAAGCGGTTATCGACATGCAATTCATTAACGATCAATTATCATACATTGTACTGAAGGGTATTTTCAGCAAACAGGTATTAATCAATGTGCACTGCCCCACCGAGGACAAAGACGAGGACACTAAAGATCTCTTTTACGAAACAAACGAGCAGGTTTTTGACAAGTTCTCAGCTTTTGACGCAAAAATAGTATTGGGAGATTTCAACGCGAAAATTGGAAAAGAACCGATGTATAGGCCTACAATAGGATCAGAAAGTTTGCATGAGGTCAGTAATGATAATGGAACTAGAGTAATAAACTTTGCAGCTTCAAAGAACCTCGTTGTCAAAAGCACATATTTCAAGCATAAAAATATACATAAGGCCACCTGGAGATCACCAGATGGTAACACTCACAATCAGATTGATCACGTTCTAATTGACAGAAGACGTCATACAAACATTCTCGATATAAGATCGTATAGGGGAGCGGATTTAAATTCAGACCATTTTCTCGTGATAGTAAAAATAAGATCTAGGCTAGCGATAACTAAGAAAACAAGCCGCACAGAGCCGACTGTTCGTTTCAATATAGATAAGTTCAAAACAGCAACAGAAACATTAAATTATCAAGTTGAGATTTCTAATAGCTTTGATGCTCTCCAAGAACAGAGAGACGATAACAATAATTACGAGGAGGACCCGGAAACCCTATGGAGCAATATAAAAAAGGCGGTAAAGACAGCCGCGAAACTTACGATAGGTTTAAAGAAAGTAACAAAAAGCAAACCATGGTATGACGAAGAGTGCAAACTCGGGTTTGAAAAACGTTGGAAGGCCAGACTAAGTAGTTTACAAAATAAGTGCGATCAAACACATAAGAAGTATCTCGAGATTAGTAAAAGTACAAATAGGCTCTATAGATCCAAGAAAAGGGAGTGGGAAAAGAATAAAATACTATCAATAGAAACGCATAATAAACAGAATAACTCGCGCGAGATGTACAGGGGAATCAATTTTATAAGGAAAGGCTTTCAAAGTAGAACGGAAGTAATGAGGGACGAAAATGGCAATCTAGTAGCCGATGCGACAGAGAGACTGAATTTATGGAAAGAATATTTCGATAAACTATTAAATGTACGCGAAGCCCCCGTTGAAGGTAATCTCGGCGAAATCCACACTGCTGATCTATTAATTGATGATCCTGCTGATATAGAAATAGAAATGGCCATAAAGAAGTTGAAAAATAACAAAGCCGCGGGCATCGATGACCTACCGGCTGAACTGATAAAAAATGGAGGCCCTTGCCTCAAAAGAAAAATTTGTAAATTAATACGCACAGTTTGGAAAACAGAACGCATTCCAGAGGAATGGAATGACTCTATTGTTATCCCTATCTTTAAAAAAGGCGATAAAATGAACTGTAACAATTATCGGGGAATTTCACTTGTGTCGTCGTGTTATAAGATCCTGTCCAATGTAATCTTAGGTAGGCTAACTCCTCTCGCCGAGGAAATCATTGGGGATTACCAGTGTGGATTCCGCCGAAACCGATCTACAAGCGATCAAATGTTCACAATTAGACAACTGCTAGAAAAAAAATGGGAATTTAATGAAGCAGTGCATCAGCTATTTATCGATTTTAAAAAAGCTTACGACTCTATTATACGCGCGCGAATGTACTGGATCCTGGAGTTCTTGGGTGTGCCAAGAAAATTGGTTAGACTTATCGAAATTTGCTTAAGCGGCAGTAGGGGAAGAGTACGCGTAAACGGAAGGTTATCTGAAGAGTTTTCGATCCGCGATGGTCTGAAACAGGGTGATGCACTTTCGTGCGTCCTTTTTAACTTAGTTTTAGAATACGTGGTTAGGCAAGTGCAGGCGAATCCGACCGGTGCTACCCTCAATGGGGTAATACAAATTCTTGGATATGCGGATGATCTCGACATACTAGGGGATGATAAAGAAACGGTAGCAAAAAATGCAGAAATCTTGATCACAAAAGCCAAAGATATTGGCGTGGAGGTTAGCGAAACGAAAACAAAATATATGATCGTCGTCAGATCTGAACAAAGTAATCAAGACGGGGATCTAACAGCCGGAAATATGAAATTCGAAAGGGTTAGCGAGTTTAAATACCTCGGGTCAATTATAACTAGCGAAAATAAGATTAAAACGGAAATAAACGCGCGACTGCACGCTGGCAATGGGTGCTATTATGCAGCAAACACACTATTAAAATCGCGATTGCTATCTAGAAACATCAAAGTAAGAATCTACAAAACAATAATAATGCCGGTCGTCATGTACGGGTGCGAAACGTGGGCGCTGACGAAAGGAGAGGAGAATAGGTTTAGAGTTTTTGAGAATAAAGTACTTAGAAAAATCTATGGTCCAAAAAGGGACGAAGAGACCGGCCAATGGAGAAAACTGCATAATGATGAGCTGCATGCTCTCTACGGGTCAGCAAATATTAATAGAGTAATGAAAGCGCGTAAACTAAGATGGGCGGGGCATGTAGCAAGAATGGGAAATGAAAGATCAGTGGCGCATGTTTTAAGAGGGAGACCGATTGGTAAGAGACCCTTAGGCAGACCGAGAAACAGATGGGAGAAAAATGTAAGGGATGATTTAAAAGAACTAGGACATGATTACTTAAACTGGATGGAGGATGCACAGGATAGAGATGTGTGGCGGTCTCGGGTAGATGAGGCAATGAACTTTCGAGTTCGAACTGCTAATCTATAATAATAATAATAATAATCGTCTGTAAAGCCTAGCTGCTGAACGCGAAGAGCGAGTATCGCAATGAGAATGTAATCGTTAAGGCCGTAGGTGCTTTGAGAACCCTCTTCATAGTACCAGATCGAGGTACAGAAATAAATATAATGCACATTAGATATAATAGTGTTGAACATAATGTAGAAAAGTTTACATGTTGGAAAAAATCGAGTGCGAAGCACGAGATACCTGATAAGAATGTGTTCGTTAAAGCCGAAGGAGCTTCAACAAAAGAGAAATCACAACCATGAAATTACAGTTGTTCACGCTTTAACCTTCAATTTCAGAAGGTCTGTGCACAAATGTGTGGGAAATATAAAGACCGAGCGCGTAGCGCGAGGAAAATACATTATCGAGCGCGAAGCACGAGAACCAACAGTCGCGCGCCCTAGACGCGCTCAAGCTTGCGAGCGAAGCGAGCCGCACGCAATGTTCGGTGTTCATCAAATCTCCACGTTTTGAGACCCCTGAGTCAGAGAAAACTGGCACACTTTTTTATGGCTTAAACAGAAAGAACAATTTCGCTAACCAGCTAATTTGGATCAAAATTCAAATGTTAGAACATTTTGAAAATTTTTGGGACCATTTTTTTTATGATTCAAAAATTCTGTGTACGGCTATACATAGTACTCAAAAACTCGAATAATTTATCCTAATAACTTTTTCGGAGAAACAAAAATTACCGGAGTTATAGCATTTTCAAAATTCCAAAGAACAAACAAAAATGAACATTTTAACCCGAAAACCGCACGATGTGAAAAAAAGTCAGGAGGAGAAAAACGTTGCTTTTTGAACACCCTAAAATATTTTCATAACAACTTTTTGAATTTTTTGAAAAATTAAAAATTCAAATTTTGGTTGTACAAAAAAACAATAAAAAATCTGCCCGCCTCGCGGGCACATTCTCATCGCGAGCTTCGCGCGCGGCTCGCTGCACTCGCAGGTTTAAGGGCCCTGGAAATCGAGTGTAAATCGTAGATAATGATAATGGATTCAGGCCAAACGGCGAAGCCATTTTGTCTGATTTTTTGTGTAAATGATCTAAAGGGTATATAGACTGTCGGTACAGCTCGCTTTTTTCGGAAAAAAATCTATTTTTCATGTAACAATGAAAATAAGATAAATTACTTTTTTGTGGTACAGTGTTCTACTATTAAGCAAAACATGTAGCAGGTAAAGCAGTTAGCGTGTTAAGAATTCTTTTGCGCGACCCTAGCGGAGGAGGGAGAAACTACTATACATTCAGGGACGAACACACCGTATACGAGAACTAGGGGCCCCTACCCAAAGGAGTGGGTAAATTCCCAAATGGTTTGTTGGGTGGCAAACTCACGGCGAAAGAAGTACCTTTTGTATATTAAATGACAATATACAAGCTTTCTGTATAAACGGCAGATTATACAAACGTGTAAGATATCGATAATCTTTGTCGCCAAATTTCCTCCAAAAATACCAGATTGATTCGCATTTGACACAAACTGTGCATGTTTGCACAACTCAGGGGCTGTCGCTGCAATAACCGGTTATCGAGCCGGTTATAGAAGTTGCCCTTATAAATGCCCTTATAATAAATTCGTTAAAAAAAGCACACGATTAATCGAAAGAGTAGGAATTTTTCTGAAATGATCAGAAAGTTCCTAATGTATTATAAGGGCATTTGTCGGCAGAAAAATTATTTTTTTTTTCAATGGCAGTCCTTTCATTTAGGAATTACATGACAATTTCAACAACATTCATACTTAGTTGATACATTGTATAATGTCTTTAAATCAAAGTTAATAAAGAAATGTATTAACCAGACATTTGTCGAAAGAAAAATTCGTTTTTTTTCCATGTCAAATTTTTTAATTAGGAACTTCATGATAATTTCAGCAATTTACAATGAATACAACAGATTTCCGAAAGATGTAAAAAATATTTCTACAATTTCATAAACATTTCGTAATGATTGTAAAACAATTAAAAAATTCCAAACATGTCAAAAAGGGTTCAGTCCACCACATTTCAGAGATTTCAAAACATTGCAAAGATATCAAACGATTTTACATATGTTAATGATTTCAAAAGAATACGAATGATTTCAAAAATATCGCACCGATTTCATAACATTTTCAGAAACATTTAAAAAGAACACGAAAATCACGTACAACTGCGTACATAGAGTACAGTCAAATTAGCTGAAAGGAGGCCATTTTGTAGAAAAAAGTAGCAGAATTTGCTTTTTATATTTCAACAACTACACGTGCTTCACACTTCTATGACCGGTTATTGCAGCGACAGCCCCTGAGTTGTGCAAACATGCACAGTTTGTGTCAAATGCGAATCAATCTGGTATTTTCGGAGGAAATTGGGCGACAAATATTATCGATATCTTACACGTTTGTGTAATCTGCCGTTTATACAGAAAGCTTGCCCTGGCGGACCGAACGAACGGAGCGGATACGCTACAGCGTATCCTTATAGTATCCACATCGTATCCTCTCCGTATCATGCAAGAAAAACTCATTAAAAAAGGAAGATGAACATTTCACTTGTTGAAATTCGGATTCTACGTGAAATTTTGCGTTAAAAGGTCACGGAGTAATCGCAATAGTTTTTCTTGCAACATTAAAAACTTTAAAAAAATATAATACTTATCGATAACGTGGGCTGAATGCGACTTCAAACGCATCGTCGACGGATAACGCCTATAAAGTACTATTGAATGACGATGCGTTTGAAGTCGCCTTCAGCAGACGTCATCGATAAGTATTATATTTATTAAAAGTTTTTAATGTTGCAAGAAAAACTATTGCGATTACTCTGTGACCTTTTAACTCGAAATTTCACGTAGAATCCGAATTTCAACAAGTGAAATGTTAATCTTTCTTTTTTAATGAGTTTTTCTTGCATGATACGGAGAGGATACGATGTGGATACTATAAGGATACGCTGTAGCGTATCCGCTCCGTTCGTTCGGTCCGCCAGGGTGTATATTGTCATTTAATGTACAAAAGGTACTTCTTTGGCCGTAAGTTTGCCACCCAACAAACCTTTTGGGAATTTACCCACTCCTTTGGGTGGGGGCCCCTAGTTTTCGTATACGGTGTGTTCGTCCCTGAATGTATAGTAGTTTCTCCCTCCTCCGCTAGGGTCGCACAGAAGAATTCTTAGCACGCTAACTGATTTACCCGCTACATGTTTTGCTTAATAGTAGAACACTGTACCACAAAAAAGTAATTTTTCTTATTTTCATTGTTACATGAAAAATAGATTTTTTTCCGAAAAAAGCGAGCTGTACCGACAGTCTATACACCCTAAAGATCATTTACCCAAAAAATCAGACAAAATGGCTTCGCCGTTTGGCCTGAATCCATTATCTACGATTTACACTTGATTTCCAGGGCCCTTAAGCGCTCCTAGGGCGCGCGGTTGCTGTATCTCGCGCTGCGCGCTCGATAATATATTTATCTCGCGCTACGCGCTCGGATACTTTTTGCCTCGCGCTTCGCGCTCGGCATTTTTCTTTTTTCGCACATCGTGCTCGGCTCTGAGACAAAAAGAAGAAATTCACATGCAAAAATTGTCAAATAGACAAAACCTCTGCGTTTTAAGTGATTGTCAAAATTTATTTTTATTTTAGATTAAAAAGGATTTTTATTTACTTAAGTCTCTATTGGCCTTAAGGAACACATTCTCATTACAATACCCACACACTTTTTTGAAGTGCAAAGAAACACGCTTAATTGCTTAAGAACCAGTTTTGGTTTAACTTACTGAAAATGCTACAAAAAATCGAAAATTCCGCTTCTGGTTTATTTTGTAATGTCATTTTTCACGATTGAAACAAAAACTACGCTTCCTATGAAAAAAGAATTAACAATAAATTTGTAGATCTTTCTTGAATGGATAATTTTTCTCGAATCATCTATTCTCGTATCTTGCGTAGTCTGGAAGCAATATGGAATTTTTTATTTCATTTTTTATATGTTTCATGGGTTCAAAATTTGAATTTTTGATTTTTCAAGCAAATTCAAAAAGTTGTTATGATAATCTTGTAGGACTTGCAAAAAGCAACGTTTTTCTGTCCATGACTTTTTACATTCTCATTCATGAGAGTGTATTGTAATCGTCCAAAATTTCGATCTCTGGTTTTTAACGGATCTTTATGTTCCGGCACTCCCAGAGTCCGAAAATTTAGATGAGATCCCAAAAAAACGTGACCTATCCTAGAATGGGTGAGTCGTCAAGTAAAGTTTCGACAATTAATTTTTTGCGTGTACCTGATTTTTTCCCTAATCAACCGGTTTCAATGTTTCAAATGGCGTTTTAAAGAGGACATCTTCGACTACCACGAAAAGATCACAAGCTTGATGACCTCTCATAAAAGTATAAGTACACTGGGTAACAAACGTACCCCACGCCGTATTAATTTGTTTGTCGCTCGGCAGATATAGACTCGCTGATGCATCGACCTACGTGACCCCACTCCTAGGCAGACACTAAATTGTGGATAGAGTACCGACTCGAAAGAAGCGTCTGCTATCTCAGGGGCAGAAATTAAATATTTCGTGGGGTACATTTGTAACCCAGTGTGTGGTTCCAGGGTTGATAACTTGAAAATCAAGGTGAATAACCTCTTGTTGATGAGCATTTTATGAGATGTCTAACAATTAACAATATATGAATATAAAACTAGATTACTATGATTCAAATTTGAATTTGTACAGTTTAGTTTTTAAAAACATAATTTGAAAAACATGGTTTTTATTTTGAATAAAATTTTCAAAAACGAAAAATTTCACTGATAACTTTGGAAAGGGACTTGGATAATTTGAAAGCTACCTTAGATATTTTATTTTTCTGAATTATTTTTCATTCTTTAAATTCTATATATTCTTTTTGATTCTTTTGAATTGCTTGGAATGCTTTTAAACTCCCTCAAATCGTTTTGAATTTGTGGAATTTCCTGAACTCTGTGAATTCCTTGAATTTCAAAGACTTCAAAGTATGTAATGCAAAGAATTCCGCATATTTAATGAGATTCAGGGGATTCAGAGAACTCGAAGATTTTAAGGATTTCAGAATAATAAGGATTTCAGAGAATTCAGGGAATTGAGAATATTGAAGGAATTCAGAATATTAGAAGATTTCAGCGATTTTAGAAAATTTCAAGGATATCAGGGTTTTTAAGGAATTCGAAAAATTGAGAGAATTCAAAACATTCAAAGAATTCATAGAATTCAGAATATTCAAGGATTTTAAGAAAATCAGAGAAATCATAGATTAAAAATATTTCAAGGAATTCACAGGTTTTTAGAAATTCAAAGAATTCCGAATATTCAAGTTATGCAGGGAATTCAAAATATTCTTGGAATTCAGCACATTCAAGGAATTTGGGGAATTCATTATATTCAAGAAATTCAAGGACTTTAGGGATTTTCAGGGAATTTAAGAAATTTCAGAGCATTTAGAGCATTGAGAGAATTTAGGGGTTTATATCATTCACGGTATGCAGAATATACAAGAAATTCATAACATTTCAGGAATTTCAGAGCTTTAAAGGAATTCAATCAATTCATCAAATTGAAGGAATCTAAAAAGTTCGGAAAATTCAGAAAATTCTAGGAATTTCAGGAATTCAGAACATTCAAGGATTTCGCAGAATTTAAGGAATTCAGAGATTTGAAGGCATTTAGGAAATCTGGCAAATTTTCAATACTCTCAATATAAAACTCTTACTTACTTAATAAAAGAATGAGTTTTAATTTACTTCCACTTAGCGGCATTTTTGGCCCTAGAGGGCAGTTCATTATACACGCAGAAAAAAGAAATGTAATATTTACTAATCAAGAAATGTAAAGTGTTTCTTGTAACCGTAACAGAAAAAACTGTTCTTAATGAAGGGGTGAAAATGTCAATAGCACAAAGCATTTCGTAAATGTCACAGTGAAATTAGGGTGAATTTAACGGCAATCCCTTAGTAAAATAAACCTTTATTCCGTGGTATGAAATACGGTAAGATATGTAAAATCCACTGAACCTAGATTACAATAGTGGTGCAGTGAACATTACAGAAGGATCGGTACATGCTACCGTTCCGAATAGCTTCTTTAGCTCGCCCTCAGTCGTAATAACGCAACCTATCCGCGCGGACCACCGGATGAATTCATGACGCCATCGGCAATGGATGGATTGCATCACCTACAAAACATTTATTTTTGACATTTCTGTGATAGTCGTCACATTACTCCATATTCTCACTCAGCAATGAAGGGGTTTTATAATAAATAACACAATTTTGGATGGCAAATCTTATTCACAGGTCGCGTACAGTTGAGAGTTTATTGGAGCAAGACGTTTTTTCGTTCTGCGACTGTTCCAGCTGACTTGTATGGATATATGAGGTAAATGCGAGAACTTTTGTCGTGTGCCGCGATGGCATGAACGCGTATTCAAAAGACGTTACCGAGGTCGCCACCTTAGTTACAAATGCATTTCGGAATTATTTCACGGATCTCAACTCGTGTAATAGTGTAGTGGTTAAGGTAATCGACTTGCATCCTTAGGTTTATGCGTTCAAATCCCCCCCGTTGCGTGCGAATTTTTAATTGTCTTATAAGCGTTGTAACTTACAAATACCGATGAATTATAAGAATATTCGTAAATATATCTTAGAATTAACCGTTCGTTTATTTATTAGTTATTTTTTAGCCATTTTTTTACAATTTATAGAGCCGTCCAAACTATAGTCTGCACCGTTAACATAAGTTAGATCTGTTTATATTATCCGTCAAAGTGACATGATAATTCGTAATTGCAGCATCGAGGAATAGTGCAGAATAGCGACTGGATCGGTAAAATCTACTGATCCGCAGGTCAACAGCACTTGAGAATCGGTACTGGTAACCATCAGTGATAGTCATATTCAGTTGCCTATAGTTGTAAAATTTACTGAACTGATGTGTTGTCCATATACGTACTTGGAAGATCAGTAGATTTAACTTGGTTTTCAGTAAAATACAGGGTTCTTTTTTCTGCGTGTATCAAAAAAAATATCATGATTAAATGATAATGATAATTATAAAATGAATCATAAAATCAATTATGATCTGTTCATTTTATCATGAAGTAATCATGATATACATATAATGAACTTTTCTCAAGGGACGATCATGCAACTGAGTGAAAGTAAAATAAAAAACACATTTAAGGCAAAAATAGTATTTAGAAATTTTAATATATTTTTATCTTTTTTTTTTATTTTTTTTTATTTATTAAAGCAATTGAAACCCAGAGAGAGGGTTATTTTGCTGATATTTTTATCTTCTCGTTATAAAATACAAATAAACATCTGCATCATTGTAATGATGTCATAATAATAAGGCGCGTAATTGATAAATTATGATTTTTCCGCAACTGCGTCAAATATTCAGTGATTCAAGCGTTATCATTAGTAAACAAAAGAAATTGCGTCACTTGGTAATTCTTATGAATATAATACCCATTTAAATTTTTCTGTTCAAATTAGTCCACCAAGAATTCTAAGAGTACACACGAAAATTCTCTGTGAAAGTGTTTCATGGAATTCCACTAAAATTTCAAGAAGTGGAATTATTTTTATAAATAATTCAGCTTGGAAGATTAATTATTTAAAGAAAAGTTTCGATATTCAAAGCAAAAACTGATTACGATTATATCGATTTGAATTACACATATGCATTCAAAATAAAAAAATTTCATCCAATAGTAACCCACCACATTGGAAATGGCTTCCATACGTCAACTCTATTGAATCTTGTTTTGTTTCGATGCGAGAAAATTTAACTCTATCTACTTGAGAATTACCCGCAACAAAAATTCACTTCTGTTTTTTCTGTGCTTTAAAAAGATCACTCGGGATGTTCGATATTGTATGTAAGCGTTAAAAATTGACTAGCATAGATCGTAAATAAGTTTTATAGATTACTCGTAACATCATTTCAATGTTTTGATTTTATATCCAATTCCGTCGTTGAAAATAGTGCACTACTACTCGAAACAAAACTATATATTATCAAAATAGTTTAATTATACTTGTATACTAAAGTAAATTTTTCTATTTACATTCAACGCAAATGTAAATAATAAAAACAAGTCGGAAAATAAGTCAAATTAGAATTTAAAATGAGTAATTGAATAATTTGACTCATTTCCGTTGAATTTTTAACTTATTGGCCAATTCTGAAATTTTTCTGGTAAATGTAGAATTGCGTGGCGCTAACAATATCGAATATTGGAATCATGATTAAAAAATGAGGACTATGTCGTCACCGTTCTCAAGTTCTCAATTTAGAAGAGAATAATTCAAACAAATTAAATATAAGAGAAGGTTACGAAAAAATATTGATTTTTTTTTTAATGACCTTGGGCGGCTACATATACCGAGATTTCGGTACGAATAGCCGGATATTTTCGATTCGAATACTGGGATCGGGAAAAGGGAGCTACTCGTACAAAAATTTCGGTACGAATGGCCAGAATTTTGTGATACGAGTATATACACTACCAGTGACGTTATCTAAATGCCAAGTAAACTTGGCCCACTTTTTATCTGTTAAAAAGTTACAACGAGATAACATTTACCTATATTCTATGACCTTTATTAACACCTAATATTTATACTCTAAATTTGTTTTCAGACTAACTACATGGAATTACATTGCGACCTGTAGCTGCAAAAGATAGAAGAACAAGATGACGCACGTAAGATTTTCATTCTATAATATATATTTTGTACGTTATAAGTATTTATTGAAAATATATATGATTTTATATTATTATTATATATTACATTATATATAAAAAATATATATAGGTTTGATAATTGCGTATCAATTTTTCATATATTTATGCGTTTCAGTTTGGGCATGAGATGAACATGTTACTGAGAGAATTTTTCGTATAGCAAATATTAAATTTTATACGAAATGATATGAGATTTTAATACAATTATGTGATGCTTGTTTACAATTATGAAACTGTATACAACCTGCTTGTAATTTTTATATATTTTATCTAAAATGCAGGCCCTATTAATTTCCAGTCGGATAGGCTGTGCATGCTCAAGTCACAGAATCGTTTCCACAAGAAATATGTTTTTCAACAGATTTTAGACGACACGCCTTTCACCGATTAAATGAAAATTTTTTATGTTTGACCTTTAAAGACTGGTGATGCCATTCATTAAGAATTTATCGATTTAAAAAAATTTTTTTGTAGTATCTAAACATAGATATTTGAAATTTTATTTTTGATTCTGATAGGCCTTTCCATTTTCTTTTAAAATCCACCACGAATTTTTAGAAACTTTCGAAACTGACAAAATGGCGGTGGTTTTTCTGCAAATTTTCAAAATGAATTTTGTGAAAAAACCAAGGTTTTTTCTCTCAATTTTATTGTGAATATATCTGATAAGATCTTATCGTGTGCCCGCGTCTTGGAGACGAGAAAGATTTTTTTTCTTTTCAAAAATGAAAAATCATAATTTTTGCCAAAATAAGACGAAATATGAACAAAGTTGATGAGACAAAATTTTTCATATGAAAATTTCTACAAAACTTCCTTTGGCACTTTTTCGTATCATACATTATTATTGAAATATTAGCTAAAATATGAATAAGTTCAATTTTCTGCTGTCTTAAATAACGTCGAAATTTAGACGTGCACAGATGGACTCCTGTGCACTTTAACGTGCACAGATGTCACTTTCCTAACTGTGCACGTGCACAGATGTCACTTGCCCAACTGTGCACGTGCACAGATGTCACTTGCCCAACTGTGCACGTTTATATCCTTACGTAAGGGTTTATACGAGGGTGATCCTTTGTATCTACACTGTTAAAAATGTTTGGAATTCTCCAACACTTCTACAATACAAGCGTAAGCCAAAATTGCAAACACGGTATTGGAATGCCGGAATTTCAATACATGTATTGTAGCGTTTATAAGTCAAAAATTGTGCGCATGCGCCTCATCTGACTCATGTATCGTTGCATGATCCGTTGCATTTGAAAACTACAACATTATGCATTGTAGCGTTACCCTACATTTCGGAAATAAACTTCCAATACATTTAGTGGAAGTTTTATGTGGGAATTTTTAACAGTGTACGTATAATAAATTTTCAACAGTTCAAATTATTCAATCCTGGTGAAATGGAGCGTATTAACTTTCTTAAAGTTAGTTTAAAAATATTTCAAATATTATTTTGATGGAATTATTCCTTTAAAATTATTGAAGATATGTGAAGATCACTTTTCGTTCGACCCTCTTAAAAACGCGCCATTGCATGCTCGTGAAGCAGGAGAAATGTGGCCACTTCCAGCCCAGTGACGTTCGGACATGCGCACTCCGCCGCCGGGCTGACATGAAACTTTACGCCCGCTATGTAAAACTTTAGGCCCGCTACATATACAAATACAGTACAGTGTGTGTCAAGGGCGTACGGCTATTTTGACTCGTCAAAATAGCCTTCTTTACGCCCTCGTACACAATGTGCTATTTTGAATTTACTTTTCAATAGTTTCATCTTATTAAGCTTCTTTGAGTCTTCCAGTGGGTATAGAGACATCTGATGTCCTTTAAACGTCCTAATGACCACTAACTACCGTGCCTACTTGGTAGGTATTTATTTTTTTCTAGTTACTTATCTGTCTTTGATTTGACCAAATCGTTTATTTCTTTTATGCCTTTTTTTATGATTTGACAAAAAATAAAGTGGAAAAGAAATTTTTTTAAATATTTGTTATGAGTGTTTTACTGTTATTTATGTGGCGATGTATAATGACGGGTTACATATTTGTCTTGGTCATTGGTGAGAGAAATCTCAAGGTTTATTTATTTGGGTGGTTCACATCTTTTTCTTCAGATTTTCTTGGTCTCGCCCGCCAGATTTATTCAAACACAAAAAAGTAAGCACGTATTTTTCTCATTTTAAAATCAATTGATTTTTAGAGGTTGTTCAAAGCCCATAAATGTTCACGTGTATTTCCTCTGGAAAAAGGCCTTTTTGAAAATTTGCGATAGAATCGTTAATATTGAATTATCTTGCTGCACCTGGCACGATTTTCTTGAAATTTTTCTACTAAATACATCATAAGTGGAAAAATGAAGTATTATGTCCCGCAAGAAAAAAGTTCCCTTCCTCAAGCATGGGTCAAAAATAGTGCAAAATTGTCTGAAGTTCGACGGATTCCAGAGTTTAACTTGCATAAAAACAACTATAGAACCTTAGAAATTCTCTCTTTTTATCGTATCTCATAAATTGGCCTAGTTTTAAGTGCTTTTTCGTATAAAAATTCATAATTGGTTCCGAATATAAAACTTGTACGTATCACTACAAAGGTAAGATTCATAAATCTATCAAAATTTGTTAAATTGATATTTCCTAGTTGAATAATAATATTTTGCAGCCCAAAATTGGACTGTTAAACGATAAACTTTCCAAGACTATAGCCAGAAAGCGTTCAATTCTAAAGAACAAATGGGAGAAAGAATTCGGACATGCGAAAAAGTTTGAAAATCCCGCGAGCCTCACTTTCGACGAATTCATAGAATTCAAGGAATTCATAGATTTCCGTGAATTCGTAGTGAATTCGATGAATGCTTTAAAATGTTTGAATTCTCTGAATTCCCTGAATGCCTTGCTTTCTCTAAATCCCTTGAATTCCTTGAATTCTTCAAATTCTAGGAATTATCTGAATTCCTTTAACTCTCTGAATTATTCTAATTCTCCGAATTCCTTGACTATTTTGAATTCCTTGAATTCTCCAAATCCCTTCAATTTTCTGAATTCAAGAAATTCTCTGAATTCCTTGAACTCTCTAAATTACTTAAGTACAACCCTTACGTAAGGACATGAACGTGCACAGTTGGGCAAGTGACATCTGTGCACGTGCACAGTTGGGCAAGTGACATCTGTGCAGTGCACAGTTGGGCAAGTGACATCTGTGCAGTGCACAGTTGGGAAAGGGACATCTGTGCACGTGCACAGTTGGGCAAGGGACATCTGTGCACGTGCACAGTTTGTAAACCTATGGTTTACCTGTGCACGGTAAAGTGCACAGGAGTCCATCTGTGCACGCCTGAATTTCGACGTGCACAGTTGTCCAAGTACCATCTGTGCACGTGCACAGTTGTCCAAATGACAACTTTGCACGTCGAAATTTAGACGTGCACAGATGGGCTCCTGTGGTCTTGGACGTGCACAGTTGTCCGTCCGGCCATCGACGTGCACAGTTGGGCACGTGCAAAGTTGCTACGTGCAAAGTTGTCCGTCACCCCAAACTTGTTTCATACAGGCGCGGTAAAACACCAGTACTGAATCCAAGTGCTGGATAGAAACCAACTTGGGAGTTATGCCGAGGGTTGACGCGGTGCTGGCTTAGTACTGGACCAGTATTGAGTACCATGTGTCGGTTAACAACCGACTTGGGAGTTCTGCCGGTACTGGCTTATTATTGAACCAGTTTTGAGTCCATGTGTTAGTTTACAACCGACTTGAGAGTTCTGCCGAGGGTCGGCGGGGTACTGACTTATAGTACTGAACCAGTATTGAGTCCATGTGCTGGTTAGCAACCGACTTGAGAGTTCTGCCGAGGGTTGGCGGGGTACTGGCTTAGTACTGAACCAGTATTGAGTCCATGTGCTGGGTAGCAACCGACTTGAGAGTTCTGCCGACTGTTGGCGCGGTACTGGCTTAGTACTAAACCAGTATTGAGTAAATGTGTTGGTTAACAACCGACTTGAGAGTTCTGCCGAGGGTTGGCGGGGTTACTGGCTTAGTACTGAACCAGTATTGAGTCCATGTGCTGGTTAACAACCGACTTGAGAGTTCTGCCGACTGTTGGCGCGGTACTGGCTTAGTACTGAACCATTATTGAGTCCATGAGCTGGTTAGCAACCGACTTGAGAGTTCTGCCGACTGTTGGCGCGGTA
>CAKNXH010059963.1:48760-73406 GCA_932178445.1 Andricus quercusramuli | reverse complement strand
TTTTGTATCTGTTGTTGTTTTCAAGAAAAATGCGAAAATTCGATTTTATGAAAAAAAATTCTCCTGCCCTCAAAAGTTATTTAGCGCGCATTAAACTCACAAGATATTTTTTTTATGATAGTACAAATTCAACAAAAAATTGGCAAAAAATATAAGTGTGGGTTTTTTGAGAAAATCGACTTTTAACATTTTCAGAAAAACTGCCGCCATTTGGTTAATTTTGAAGATTTCTTTAATTTCCTCGCGGATTTCTAAAGAAGGCGATAAACTCTACCAGAATCGCAAAAATACGCGTCGCCTAATTTCATCTAAAAAACAAGATATTTTGTCCCCGAGAGATTCTGCAACTTCAAGTGTAGAACCTGCCTGATTTGAAATGGATTCGGTCTATTGATATTATAGGTCAATCGATTCGTCTCGAACCAAGGAATCTTTTATATCCTTGCATCGACATTGAATTATGCTAATTAAAAAAGTTTTATTATAAAAAACCGTATTTTCAAATATTATGCATTACCATAGTTTCCTTACTCTTTAATAAAATGTATTAATATTATAGATCAATCGATTCGTCTCGAATCAACACATCTTTTCTGTTGTTGCATCAACTTTGCATCATGTTAATGAAAAAAGTTTTACTATGAAAAACCGATTTTCAAAATATATAAATTACCATAACTTCCCTGCTTTTCAATAAAATGTATTGATATTATAGGTCAATCGAATCGTCTCGAACCAAGGAATCTTTTATATCGTTGCATCAACTTTCAATTATTCTAATGAAAAAAGTTTTACTATAAAAAACCGATTTTTAAAATACTATTGAGTTCTTGAAAAAAATGCAATAAATATTTTTAGAAATCCTTCGGTCAGTTTCAAGATATTAGTGAGGAAAATAAGCCCTCCAAATTTCATTGAATTATCTGCAACCGTTTTCTAGTTATCGTGTTCACAAAAAAGCGTGACATCCACAAATCCACACATCCACACATCCTCATATCCATACATCCACATATCCACATATCCACACACACACACACACACATCCGGACAATTGCTTAGAACATTGTATTAGACATTTTTAAATTAGGGAGGGCTTAATTAAATGAATTTAAAAACTTTGGAAAATGTTACCATTACAAAGCTTCCTCTATGAGGAAGCAAAATTATTATTGTTTACGTAAATTACATTATACTAGAGTAGGACGCATGGAGAAACCACAGAATCAGTCAACCACAGAAACGTCCAGTTGTGACATTAGTTCGACGAGGGGAATGAAAAAAAGTCATTAAATAATGTTGTATTGGATTGCTTAATCAAAAATTGTTGGTTCGGTTTAAGAAAAGTTTTTTCCTGAGTTTATCGATTTGGCTCAAACTTAGAAGAAAATTCTTAAATATATTTGCTTATTTGCTATACGAAAAATTGTCTCAATGAATTGAAACGCAGTAGGCAATATGAAAGATTTAACGCAGTTATGAAACATTGAATACTTGGGTCTCGTATATTTTTTGAAAATATCGAACCTTAGTCCCGCATATTTTATCTCTTTCCAATTGGTCCGAAGTGTTTCCCGCATTCTCTTATCATTACAATAATTTCAGATGTGCGTAAGCATATAAATACAGGTCCATACAAGGAAAGTGTACTTCTTTCCCTGTGAACTAAATTGAATGATTTAGCAATATTACTTGTCAGAGGAAAATTCCTTTCAAAAATATATGTATCAACACCATTTTTTTAATTGACACTAAATTATATCTGAATTTATAATCCTTAATTTATTATCAATTTAAATTTCAAGGTCCATACGATTTCTATCAGCATCTTGCCTATGTAAATTTTCGATATTTACTATGTTGCTTTAATTCAATCAAAATTCCAATGGAGTCGCTCATTTTATGCCAAAAACAATCAATTAATTTTAGTTACAAAGTTTTAAGTCCAAGTATATAGCAACAGATATTTTATGATAAAATAAACAAGAACAAGAATTATTGCAAATAATTCCTATCAGAAAGCTCTGGAACTATAAAGATGAAATGAAAATGCAATATTGCCTAGAATAAGGTAGAATAGTTCATTATTAAGCCCGTCACAAGCCTTCCAAAACTTATTATGTTTGAAAGTTATAGAAATAAAGATTGATGAGGACGGAAGTTACCTTCGAGTTTTGTGGCGCAAGTGCGTATATGACTTTTAGTTTATTCATTTGCGAAGACCATAACTGCTCCCTAGCTTGGCATGATTCAACCCCTTAGGGAATAAAATAAAGGAAGGGACATAAACATGCTTGAGAATTGTTTTTCTTTTACCACGCCACATTGTTTCTACATACGCATGGGAAAAAATTTGAAATGAACAAAGCATGTAAATTGTATATAGAATTCCAATGCAGAGTACCATGTAGAACATTTTCATATAAAGTTATCATAAATAATTGCCAAGCATTGAAGTAATTTTATATAAAAAACATTCAAGCGTGAACAATTGTGAACTTCGAAGCATTTAAGAATAATTTTTCAATTAAAAGCATTCGAAATTGAGAAACTTAAAAGCAATAAAATTGGAACAATTAGAGTTGTACAGTTCAAGATTTGAACATCTGATATTCGAGCCATTAAGTAATAAAAAATTTCTCATTACACAATTGAAGAGTGCCATAGCAAAACCAAGTGTCAAGAAAGAAATTTCAGGATACCAAAAAAAAACGTTCTCAAAATTCGAATGATTTAAAATTAAAAATGAGAAAGTTGTTTCGAAGATTTATGAAGCTCTATAGATGTATGGAAAAAATATAAAAAGTTAATAGTTTCCGAGAAAATGCTCCTCAAAATTTGCCTGCGATCATAATCATGTAAGTGCCATGAAAAAATTGATTTTTTTAAATTGATTTTTTACACTATTCTTAATATTAAACAGACCAGTAAACCACTAGAAACATGTTACGAAAAAATATAAGGTTTGAAATGAAACATTAATTTGATAAAATCGTTAATATCAAATAAAATTGTATTTTGCGTAGATGGTTGCTGTGCCGCCGCGCCGCACATTGGGGCAAATTGTCACAGAAAACACGAAATATAATCTTTACAGCGATTTCTGTGTAAACTTTACCTGCAAAAAAAATTAACTTCACGTGATAATATTTACCCACCTCGTGGGAAATGGTTCCCATCTCAACTCTATTAAATCTTGTTTTGTTTCGATGCGAAAAAATTCAACTTTATCTACTTGAAAATTACCTGCAACAAAAATTCACTTCTGTTTTTTCTGTGGTCACAACCGGCGTGAAAAAAATCTGTAACCTCGTGAGGTTAAAATAAAAAATCTGCCCGCTGCGCGGCACATTCTCATTACGCGCTCGATCTTTGTACTTGCATCGACAACTGTTATTTGGTGATTGTGAATTCTCTTTTTTTAACGCTCCTTCGGCTTTACCGAAAACATTCTCTTCACGTATCTCGTGCTTCGCACATTTTTTTAATGTTATTTTTTAAGATTAAAACAAAAAATACGCGTCTTATGAAAAAGTGATTGATAAAAAATTTCTTCATCTTTTTTGGGTGCATAATTTTTGTCAATTAATATTTTTTCGTAGCTTGTGTCGTTTGTCCAACAAATTATTTTTTTTAGATTCTCATCAGAAAAGGTATTAGATTTGTGTAAAATTTGACCGCCCCCCCCCCCTCAGTTTTTGTCAAATGTTTACATTTTGAGACCCCCTGAACCCGAAAAACAGGTTTTAATGAATGTGTCTATATGTCTGTCTGTATGTATGTCTGTCTGTGATCACGATAACTTTTAAAGGAATTAATCTATTAGATTGGCCTTTGGTACACACCTGTAGTGTCGAAAACTGAAGGTCAAGTTCGTTAGCCAGCTATTTTGGATAAAAATTCAAAAAGATAGAGCATTTTCAAAAATGTTGAGACCAATTTTTCAAGATTCAAAAATTCTATGTACGACTATTCGTAGCCCTCGGTAATTCGAACAATTTATCCTCATGACTTTTTCAGATGAAGAGAAAATTGTCAGTTATAGCATTTTCAAAGTTCAAAAAAACAAGCGAACATTTTTAGCAAAACAAAGCACGATATTAAAGGAAGTCGAGAGAAGGAAAACGTTGCATTTTTTTAAGCCCTACAAGATTATGATAATAAATTTCTGAATTTTCTTGAAAAATCGAAAATTCTAAATTTGGCCTGACAAAAAATAATGAAAAAAAGATTTCATTTTGCGGTCAAACTATGCAAGATACAAAAAAAGATGACATAACAAAAATTTTGCACCCAAGAAAGATCTACCAATTTGTAATGAATAACTTTTTGACAGGATGTGTAGTTTTTGTTTTATTCGTTAAAAAATAACATTAAAAATATAAAATATTTAATTTTTGGACAAACGACACAAGCTGCGAAAAAAGTTAATGAACAAAAGTTGTTCATCTGAAAAAGAGCTACAAATTTGTATTCATTTGTTTTCTACAGGATATGTAGTTTTGGTTTTAACCCGTTAACCACACCCTGGGTCCAGGAGACCCGGTCCAGCTTTGAGTTGATGTACCGTCTAACGATCGTGTTCAAACGTTAATGTCAGTGCCATTTATTATAGTTTGAGGGTACTAGAGTAGGCTTGCATAGTTTCCGGATCCCGCCGAAACGTTTAGTAGCAGCCAGGTGTTCATCTGCGCAACAAGTTTTTCCCCGGGTCCGGTAGGCCCGAGTGTGTCGTTTACGTATATTTTGGTGAAAATTTTTTTTTTTCTACTGTTTTTTTGTGTGTTGTGCATATTTTTAGTGTAAGTATTAACGTCGTATAGTTGAGAATTTTTTTTTCGATTTTCACCTCAAAACTGGATATTTGGATGGGTTTTTCGCCTAAAATCGAAAAAAATATAGTACGCAACATGTTTCAATCGTCGATTTAAGCGAACCCTCGGCTTCGCCTCGGACTTCAAACTGCCGATTCGCCTAAATCGACGATTAGAACACGTTACGTAATGTACAATTTTTTACTATAATCATAATATAATCGAATATATGCAGATGGCGTACAACCTTCGCTTGCGTTCTCTCGCTGAAGCATTACGGTATGCGGAAGAAACTGAAAATGAGGAGGATACTGATGGGGAGGACTCTGAATCGGAAGATAATGTATCAACAGATACAGAGGAATCCGACTATCAAAATGATTCTGATGCTGAGACTGACGTCGAAATGATGCACGACTGATGCACTTTTCATTTTTACCCTCATTTCTTCCCATTCAAAGTTCAAAATAAATACCTTTCTTTCATGGAACCCTTATACAATTATTTTTATCATAAACTATAGTATTTAATACGCTTCCAGTTAAAATTGTAAGTGAAAATATTAAAAACTAAAAAAGTTATGAATTTTTGGAAAAAAATCCATTTTTCCTCATTTTTTTTCGACGATTTTTTTTTATCCTTAGAAAATTAAAATTGACAATAATTATTATGCATCTCTTTTGAGCAATGTTTAAACTATATTTTAAAAATTTTTGAAGTCATTATATGCATACTTAAAAGAGTTATTAATTTTTTTCATGCTCGGGTCCGCTGGACCCATGTGTGTGGTTTACGTTATTTTTCGGAAGTATGTGGATAACGGGTTAATTGTAAAAAATAACATGAAAAATAAAACAATTACATTTTTTTAAACAATGAAAGATACAAAAAAAATTAATAGACAAAAGTTGTTCACGCTGAAAATATCTATTAAGTTGTTATTCGTTTTCTTCTTTCTCTCTTTCTCTCATTGCTTTCGCTATGTAAAATTTCAACATTATCCGAGAACATCACTTTTGTGTTCCTCCATCCTAGTATTAAGAAGTATGCCAGTCTGCCCCACGTAGGTCATCTTACAGATCTTGCAAGTGATCTTGTAAACAACACCACATTTTTCAAATTTACCTAAAGGTTCTTTACAAAAAGTTATTATTGAATCCAGTTCTCGAAATTTGACCAAAAAACGAGGAAAAAAGTCTGGTCCTAAATTGTAATAATCATGAAAAAAAGTTTTTTTTGGTAAAAAAATGGTTTTTTGTTTTTTTCCTGATCATTTCAATTTAGGGCCAGGTGCACCTTTCTTAGTGCCTCTTATTTATTATCCTAAAATTTTCAACACGATGTTGCTATTCATGTGAAAATAAGTTGAAAAATAAGAAAAGAGCCGGTAAGGTAGGAATCTGGTCACGTGACACACTCATCACATGGCCTCAAACCGGAATTTTGGTGCCGTTACGTTGACGACACTTTTGTCATCTAGAGATATGGACTAGATGAACTACACAAGTTCTTCGATTTCATTAGTCAAATACACCCTAATATCCAGTTCACAATGGAATTTGAACAAAACGAAAAATTACCTTTCTTGGGCGTACTAGATTGCAAAAGATCTGATAACACATTAGGACATGAAGTTTACAGAAAACCCACCCAACGCTTCTAAACAACCCTAAAGATAAAAAGGCACCTCTCAGTGATCCGGGAGTATATAAAATCCCTCGTTCTTGTGGCAAAGTCTATATTGGAGAAACGGGAACTGATAAGCCAACGAGTGAAGGAACATAAGAGTAAAGTCATCAGGCTAAAACATTTCACGCAATCAGCACTAGCTGAGCATCATATCGAAAGAGGATGTGACAAAACAACCGTCATCGCAAAAACGTACAATATTGTTCCAAGAAAACATAGAGAAGCAATCGAAATCTTAAAATACACTGTGCAAAATGTTCTCGAAATTTCACATATTCTGTCGTGGTAAAATTGCACTGATGCATCAGATACGCTGCGGCAGCGCAAGTTATTTCACGTCAGTTGCTGAAAATTGCACCGTCGGTCGTAGGAAATAAAAGGACCCTGCACTAGCGTGGTAATTTTCCGCCGACTTCGTTGTAATCTTACGGACTAAAGTAGCAAACTCCCACAGTATCAAGCGGAATATTACCATGTGTGACGTTAATAAGTGTTGTAATAATAAAATATATTATCAATAGCCCCCAGTAGAACCGCGGTAAAATACACCTATGGCCACGTCTCACATCCGTGAGATGGGTGGTCACAGGGCACGACGAAATCACAACGACAGGCCGGCGAAACCCTCGTGTGTCTTGAGGACACGAAGCGACCCAAGGATGACAGCTTTCTGCATCCATCTCGCAAGTGCCTTGGCATATTTTTGGCACGCGGGTATGGCTTTAAGGTTACGAACCAGTGATAATTTAGCACTTCCGAGAGCACCTATCACAAGGACAATTACTCGTACCGAATATTTTGGGTACAGTCGTTGCAGCTCTCTTTTAAGGTCTTGATACCTCTCCTCTTTTTCTTTCTCCTTTGCAGTGATGTTGTATTCGGACGGAGCCGAGAATTCGATCACGAATATCGTTCGTTTCTCGAAGTCTTGGAGTACAATGTCAGGCCTCGAGTGCGCAACGGAAACTGCTGCCCGAAAATCGTAGTTCCAGAAAATCTGGCACTTCTCGTTTCGGACAATTGACTCTATATCCCTTGGAGCGTTCGGCAGGGCAGGGTCGCGACTAACACCGTAAGAGCGACAAAGGTGTCAATAAAGTACTCTTAGGGCCGCATTATGTCTATAGATATACGTTGTTCCTGCGTGGGTCGGACACCCCGATAGTATGTGTTCTAGGTACTCAGCGTGTGCATGACACGCTCTGCACCTATCACTGGGAACTTCTTGACATAAAATGCGGGCGCGGTATGCTAAGGTGGAGATTACACCATCCTGGCATGCGAAAATAAAGCCCTCTGTACCTGAATTGAGCCCTGATGATTTGAGGAAAGCAAAAGTTTGCTCCTTTGACAAGGAATGTTTTTCTACATTTCTGTGAAAGTTTCCGTGCATATGCTTGTCGAGTAGCTCTTGGTGAAATTTACTAACCTCTGCTTTCTTTACTTCGGCTTTTAGACGTGAAGCATCTAGATGGAGTAATGCACTTTCCTCACTTCTGATGTTGAAATTCAGGCCAAGGGTCTCGGCAGCTTGCTCCGCGGCTTTGTAAAGGAACGCTCCTTCGCCAATCATCTCGTGGTTTCTGACCATCTTTAGGAGAGGATCTCTGCCATTCGCAACGATGTAAGCTGTACTTAAAACAATTCGGTTATGAAGACACTGGAGATTCAGAGGTCTTCGTCCGCCTTGACGGCGTCAAATGTATAATCGCGGAACTGACGAATTGATATGCAAGCTTTTATGCATATGCATGATCTTACGCGTGGTGACATCAAGGGCCTTAAGCTCGTTCTTCGTCCATTAAACCACCCCAAACGAGTAGAGTAGAACCGGGACGGCAAGCATGTTAGTCGCAGATACCTTGTTCAACGCCGACAGATTGGAAGACCAAATCTGTCGAAGAAGATGCTTGTATCTGCTTCGGAGAGATTCCTTCACTGATGTTACGTCCTGAATGCGGCTTTGAGGCACGCCCAGGTATGTATAGGTCTCTCCAGTGTTAAGATGTTTAATAACACTTATATCCACAAGCTCAGGGTCCTTGGGAACGCCAGTAATCTTTCCTTTCTTCAAATGAATTTTGGCACACTTGTCCAAACCAAAGTCCATCCCAATCTCTCCTGTGTAGTTCTTGACGATATTTATATCAGTTTGAAGTTTGCTTTTACCAGCGGCATAGATCTTCAGGTCATCCATATAAAATACATGAATGACCTTATGCTCACGCTGATTAGTATCGCCACAGAGGTATCCAGGAGAATTTCGTAGTGCGAGAGATAGAGGCAGAAGTGTGATGCAAAAAAGCAAAGGGCTCATACTATCCCCTTGAAAGACAACCCCTCTGGAAGGTGACCTTGTTCGTCGTCAGACGATGATTCCTAGATGAGATGGTAAATCTAGTTTTCCAAAGAGGCATCAATCTCTCTATGCATCTCACTATGTGTGAATGTACCTTCAAGCTTTCCAACAGACAGATGATAAGTCTATGAGAGGTTGAATCGAAAGCTTTCCGGTAGTCAATCCAGCCCATTGACAGGACGCGCTGATGGGCGGTAGCGTCTTTACAGACACACCTGTCAATCAGCAGGTTCTCTCGACAGCCTGCTACACCTTTTTTCGAGCCTCGTTGTTCGTACATGTCTCGCCATACAGGCTCAATTCGTCGAACGATCCTGTTGCTTAGGACAGCTGTAAAGATCTTATACAGTGTGTTTAAACAAGTTATTGGCCTGTAATTCTCTGGTCTGGACAAGTTGCCTTTTTTCGGTAGGAGTATAGTGTGTCCTAACACTAGCCACTGCGGAATGGGCGTCTCCGATTTTAAATATGAGGTGAATATGCGGGCCAAATGTTGATGTATAGAAGTAAACTTCTTCCACCAAAAGTTCTTGATACAATCTGGTCCAGCACCGGAAAAGTTCTTCGTGCCTCTAAGTGCTTTTTTCACCTCTTCGGCAGTGACTGATAGGCACTCCTCCTCAGATTATATGAGGCTGTCGCAAAACTCCTTGAAGCGGATGATATTTTCAGTATCTTCTTTCAACTCTAGTGTTATCGGGATCTTGTACACCTCTCTCCAAAAAGTCTCTACCTCCTTGGGCTTGGGTGGATTTTTTACAAAAACAGGGGGATCACTGAAGAGGCGTGATGGGTCAGCAAGAAACTGTTGATTCTCCCTGTTCCATCTCTCCCTCTTCTGTATCCTCCTCCTTGCGTCAGATAACAGCCTTATTTTGTCAACAATATGCTGCTTGATTGTCAGCAGCTTTGACTTGTTCAGTGTGTGATTCAAGGTCCTTAGTTCTTGGGCGAACTTTCGAACACTTTCCGTCAACGGTCTACCAGATGTTATGTAGTCAATCACACATTGAACACGGGACGCATTCTGTCTTGCCCATCCAATGTTCTTGTTCAGTTGATGCAAGCGTCTTCTGGTCTTCTGATCCATCGTCGGTTTCAGCCTTCGATTTGGATCAGCCAAAGCTCTCGCAGCACCATAAACTGAGCAATTGATGGTCCAGAGGTCGGACTCTTGCGAGATATCTCCACGAAGGGAGGCATCCATTTCAGCCAGATCTTGGGGCTTAAGAGTGAACCTGCATGTTGATGTTCCTCCTTGTACTGAAATTGCGATCGTCTTCCAGAAGGTGCCTGTTTTCTGTGGTTGGTCTTAATGTCGTTTCATCTTCGTCTGCAGCTTGTTCAAGCAGCGGTTAAGGATGCGCTCCGCGTACATATCCATTTTTCCGGAGGTAGTCGGCTTGATTTCGCAAAGACTGATGCGAATGGTATTGAAGCTCTGGGTGTTTCTGGCACCACAGAGTATGCATACACGCCATAAAGCCTCCGCGAACAGGGATAATACTGGCATCGTAGCAGTCTAGCACCTCATTCTTAAGTTGATCCGTCCACTGAATGTGGGCGTTTCGCCGGTTCGTCGTCGTGTTTCCATCTAAATTATTTTCAGCATCCGGAACTCTAAGATGATCGGTATTGTTTGCCGATCCATTGTCGGGTGCTCTGCGCGTTCGATCGTTTTGAACCGCATCTACACCATTTTGGTGGTTTGTTGGTTTCATTGTTGTTCCCACGAGCAGCTAGGGAAATGGTTTGTCGACCCTTGTAGAGCCCCGCGTGCAAGGATAAGGCTGATACTCTGAGACGTCGCCCGATAACCCAGAGTCAGCGTTAAAGACACCTCACCCAGGTGCCATGCAGCTTTCGGCACGGTTCTCACACCTTCGCTTAGGGGTTATTCCTTCGGGACCATCCCTGGACAATTGTCCGCGACTGCTTATTAATTATTGTAACCATATTCAGCAGAAACCCTTGGTACGGGGACCCTCTATCCGCAACCCGAGGACGCGTTCGGTGGCTTTGTCATAAGCCCTTCGGTTCTGTGGCCATAGGTGTATTTTACCGCGGTTTTACTGGGGGCTATTGACATTTTCTTTTTAGATGGCAGTTGCTCTTAGTGGTACCCTGCGGTAGTTGTTTAACTTTTTTTTAAATTATATATATATATATATATATAGAGTTTGTCATGAGGACAACCGCAGGATTTCGCCGGGAGCGGGTGCTAATCTGAAAAATTGCACCCCCTCCCAGCGAAATCGCGGGAAAATTTCAGCCGTAACCTCATCTCACGACCGTGAGATAGGCGGTTACAGTCTGCGATGAATTCAATGCGATGATCCGGCCAAAGTCTCGTGCACCCTGAGGACACGGAGTGACCCAAGGACGACCATCTTCTGAATTCTCCCCGCAAGTGTCTCAGCATTTTGTTGACACACAGGGATGCTTTTCAGGCTATTAAACAGTGAAACTGTGGCACCTCGGGGTATAACCGTTTCAACTCCCTTATAAGATCTTCATACCTCTGTTTCTTTTCTTTCTCCTTGGCTGTGACGTTTTCTTCAGCTGGTGCCGAAAATTCGATAACGAACATGGTTCGTTTCTCGAAGTCAAGGAGAACCATGTCAGGCCTCGAGTGCGCAACAGAAACAATTGTCGAGAATATGAAGTTCAGTATATACGGCACCTCTCATTTTCGACAATTGACTCTATTTCCCTAGGAGCGTTTAGCGGAGCGGTTTTTTGGCCAATTACGTAAGAGTGACAGAGATAGTTATAAAGCACTCTTAGTGCCGCATTGTGCCTTTGGATGTAGGTCGTTCCCGCATGAGTTGGACAACTAGATAGTATGTGTCCTAGGTGCTCAGGGTGTGCATGACACGCTCTGCACCTATCATCGGGAATATCTTGGCTCAAAATGTGGCGACGGTATGCTAGAATGGAAATGACACCGTCTTGACTTGCCAAAATGAAACCCTCCGTGCCCAACTTCAATCGGGATGATTTAAGAAAAGCATACGTTAGCTCATACGACATCGACTGATCCTTCACATTTTTGTGGAACATGCCGTGCATCTTCTTGTCCAGGAGCTTTTCGCGGAAGTTTTTCTCCTGTGCTTTCTTGATCCGTGCCTTCAGGAGTGAGTATTCAAGATGGACAAGATTTGATGTATTTTGCTCACCCCCGGTATTTAAGTCAAGGCCGAGTGTCTCAGCAGCCTCCTCCGCTGCTTTGTACAAAAACGCCCCTTTGCCCGCTTCTTCATGTTTCCTGACCATTTTAAGAAGAGGGTCTTGTCCATTTGCAACTATATGTGCTGTACCCAGAATTATCATGTTGTGAAGACATTCAAGATTCAATATTCCACGACCACCCAGGCGGCCTGAGATGTAAAGTCGCGGAACAGAAGACTTAAGGTGCATGCTTTTGTTCATGTGCAAAACCTTACGCGTCCTGATATCAAGGGATCTGAGCTCGTCCTTCGTCCATGGAACCACTCCAAATGAATAGAGTGCTACCCGGACGGTAAGCATGTTCGTTGCAGATACTTTGTTCTTAGCCGACAGTTCGGAAGACCAAATCTGCCGGGTGAGACGTTTGTATCTGCTTCGAAGAGTATCCTTTATAGATGTCACGTCCTGAATCAGGCTCTGTGGCACGCCCAGGTATGTGTCGGTCTCTCCAGCGCTAAGGTGTCGTATAGCGCTTCTGTCGACGAGCTCAGGGTCTTCGGGGATGCCATTAAGTTTTCCTTTCTTCAAATGAACCGTGGCGCATTTCTCTAACCCGAGCTCTATTCCAATCTCTTGAGTGTATCGTTTGACAATTTCTAGAGCTTGGTGTAGTTTCTCATTATTTCTAGCATGGATCTTGAGATCGTCCATGTAAAATATATGATTGACCTTATGCTTTCGATCTCCCTGAAACACACCTTTCTGAAAGGTGTCACTGTTAGTGATCACACGATGTTTTCCCGATGAGATAGTAAGTATTCCAACAGATAGATGATAAGTCTATGGGAGGTTGAATCGAAAGCCTTCCGGTAATCAATCCAGGCCATCGATAGGAATCGTTGATAGGATGCTGCGTCTTTACAAACATATCTATCGATGAGCAGGTTCTCCCGACATCCTGCTACGCCTTTCTTTGAGCCGCGTTGTTCATACATCTCTCGCCACACAGGTTCAATTGTCTGAACAATCCTATCCTGAACAGTGTGTTCAGACAAGTTATTTGCCTGTAGTTCTTAGGGTAATCTAAGTTGCCCGTTTGGCAGGAGCACTGTGCGACCTTCCACCAACCACTCCGGAATAGGCTCTTCCGACTTTAGATATAAGGTGAAAATTCTCGCCAGATGCTGGTGGGTTGAAGGAAACTTCTTCCAACAGAAGGTCTTGATACCATCTGGACGAGGAGCGGAATAGTTCTTCATGCCTCTTAATACGTTTTTCACCTCCTCGGTAGTGATAGGTGGGCATTCCTCATCAGCTGTTATGAGGGCATTGCACAGCTCCTTGAAGCTATTTATGTTCTTTGAGTCTTCTCGAAGTTGATGTTGGACCTCGTAGACTTCTCTCCAAATGCTTTGACCTCCTCTGGTTTGGGCCGATGGTCGACAATAACTGGAGGGTCTTGGAAGAGTCGATATTAGTCAGACAAAAACTTTTGATTTTTTCTGACCCACCTCTCCCTCCACTCTAGACTTCTCTTAGCGTTAGATAGTACTCGTATTCTGTGAACAATGTGCTGCCTGATGGTCAGTAGTTTTGACTTGTTGCTTGTGTGATGACGGATCCGCAGTTCGCGCGCGAACTTTCGAACCTTGGCAGTGAAAGTCCTGCTGGATGTTATGTAGTCAATCACACACTGAATGCGGGACGCATACTGTCTTGCCCAGCCTATCTTTGTGCTGAGTTGATGCATTCGTCTTTTGGTCTTATGATCAACCGTTGATTTGGTTTTACGGTTTGCATCTGCCAAAGTTCTCGCTGTATTGTACACACCACAATTGATAGTCCAGAGGTCAGATTCTTCGGAAAAATATCCACGAAGCTCATCATCCAGTTCAGTCAGATCTTTGGGCTTGGGAGAAACCTTAATGTTGATGTTTTTCCGAGTCCTGAAGCATCGTTCTTCGTCTATTAGATGCCTGTTCGCGGTTGGTCTCAGTGTCGCCACTCTTTCTCTCTTACCGGCTTGTTCTGGCTGCGGTAGAGTAGGCGCTCCGCTTACATAGCCCCATTTTTGGACTTGTTCGGCATGGTTTCGCAGACGTTGACGCGAAAAGTGCGCGACCTCTGGATGTTTCTCGCACCACAGAACTTGCAGTCGTGCCATGTAACCTTCTCGCTCGGGGGTCATACTGCTATCGTAGCACTCTAATAGGTCGTCATTGAATCGATCCGTCCACCCAAAAGTATTAAGATTCCGCCGGTTCATCGCATTGACTCCGTCTTGATTGGCTCCCCCAACTCTAGGGTATTCGGCATTGTTGTCCGACCCATTGTCGGGAGCCCTGCGCGTTCGATTGTTTTGAACCGCACTTACTACAACTATGTTTGGGGTTGTCATTGTTGTTCCCACCAGCAGCTAGGGAAAGGGTTCGTCCATCCTTGTAGAGCCCCGCGTGCAAGGATAAGATTGATACTCTGAGAGGTTGCCCGGTATCTCAGGTCACCGTTTGAGACACCTCACCCAGGTGTCATGGAGCTTTCGGCACGGTGGTGACGCCTTCGCTTAGGGGTTATTCCTTCGGGATCATCCCTGGACAATTGTCCGCGACTGCTTATTCATTATTGTAACCATATTCAGCAGAAACCCTTGGTACGAGGACCCTCTATCCGCAACCCGAGGACGCGTTCGGTGGCTTTGTCATAAGCCCTTCGGTTTGATTCCCAAGGAACTACCAAAATTGGGAAAACCGAGGTTGTATTACAGTACCGAAGTTTAATATTATCATACGAGTATTTAAAACACGAAGACGACAAAGTAGTATTCTAAATACAAAATATTATGAATCTCCATTTCAAGAATTAACACTATGAAGAAGTGATATTCTTTTTACTGAGTTTTCGAAAGATAATTTGAATAAGAAAAACAGTGAATATCATAAATCTCGAAAACGTATTTTAGAAATTGATATTGTCAATATGAAGTTGACAGAAACCCAAGCCGCATAGCAAACTGTGAAATCCTTATTCTTGATTTTTCGTATAGTTTCGTTTGAGAATGCTCCTCGAGTGTTTCCGCCGTTTTCCGATCGAGTCCGATTGTGCAGAGCCGAACATGGAACACATGGAACACAGGCCACGGTCGGTCCAAATCCAATTCGCTTCAATTCTACGTTTTGACAAATGTAAAAGCGCGTCCTGCCAGTTCCCGCGTCTTCCCGATTATCGGCGTTATTGTTTCCAAAGATCAATAATTTTAATATTGAATCGTGTGAAAAGTAATCATTGAAAGTAATAAAATGTTTAACCTATCTATTAACAAAATTTTTGAAGCAACAAATCGCTTGTGAAACAGGGCCCAAATATTTTTCATACTGCCCTGAATTGTCAAACGACGCCGCTTTTCCGAGATTTTTGACAAATATTCCAAAATATAAGTTAGCCGTGGGGTTTAGTTGTTAGGGATAAAATGCGTTAGTGCTTTAGGTAAGTTAGGTTCGAATCTCGCCGCAGCGATTCCGATTTTTCATAGCGATTAAGCGTGCGATTTTGTATGTAGTGAATAAATTAAGTATATAATAATACAAATTATAATTATACGCGTGTTTCCGTATTCAATTGTATTTAATTTGTGTATTTAGTTCCTCCTTCTGACGGTTAAATCTTTTGGTGGAGTGAGTTATTTTTCATATAGTCGTTTGAGATTCTCATATGCTTCGTATGGCAACTTCAATAGATGTTTTCACTCTTTCGAATTAAATGTATTAATATCGTTTTAACTTTGCTTGTCAACCTTGATATAGTGAATTTTAAATTCTCGCAAGTTTTATAAGAGTTAATGCAACATCCTTTCCATTTGTTCAAACGAAAATATTAATTTTGCCGGCTGAAAACCACTATATTAATTTTTGATACGCAAACCCTGTTTTCCCTATTTTGGAACGATATTATACTAAATTATCATTCATTTTTATCATTTATTCTAACAAAAAGTCTCTCAGTGCGGTTGTGAGACGTGACCATAGGTGTGATTTACCGCGGTTCTACTGGGGGCTATTGACATTTTTTAGATGGCAGTGGGACCCTGCGGTGGTTGTTCAACTCTTTTTTTTTAATTAAATATATATATATATATATATATATATTAAGTGAATTTGAATACACCTATGTGGGAAAAGTTTGAAGCGTCTCGGCTGACAAAAATGTACAGAATGCAAATAAAGACGAAAGTCATATTTGCAAACGATTCATTTGAAAGTTTTCCCATTAAATTTTTAGGTTATTGTTACTCTCGCTAGGTAAAATCCATTAGCAGCGTCAAAATTTCACCACTAGTTGAGAATGTTACGGTCGAAATATAAAAATTCCCAACAGAGTGGGATTTCACCTTCCATCGCGGAAAGTTATCATGTTTGTGCAGGGTCTTTTTATTTCCCACGCCTGACGACTCAAGATTTCGTTGATTTTTTTACAGTGCACCCTAATAATCTAAACATGGACAATGGATATAATACCAATTCGATTTGGCTTCCCGTCCTCCCGGTGTTTAAAAAAAAGACTTGATTGGCCAATCAAGTTCGACCAGCCCCCATCAGAGGGGGCTCTGACCAATCACAGTCATCGTAGAGAATTCATATATAGGGGAGCGGCGGCGAATGCGGCGCATATAAAGAAAAATGCTCGATTAAAATTCAAATATAAAGTAAAATATTGTAATAAAATATATTTTGTTTAGGGTAATATCTTACCAATGCTATAAGCATGGATATAATTTAATTGAAGTTCATTAAAACAGATAATTAATGTGTTTTCCAAAAAGAGCATCTGCGCCAAGTTGTCCTACCTTGTTTGGTAATGTGGCGCGTTCCGATTTCAGTTCATAATTATTGAATGAAAAACAAATTATGAAGAAAAATTAGTAAAATTTAATAAAAATAAGATAAATGTATTGACGTTTAATATTATTAACATATTTAAGGGATTATATCTGCCGAAACTTCAAGAAAAAATGTTTCTTCAACAGAGCAGATTGTCTCACAATAATTTGAGGAGTACTCAAAATTTTGTATTTTAACATAAGCTTAGAGACGTTTTATAAACAATACATCAAAATTATATTAATAATAAGTAAAATTTATTCTTTTCAAAAACAGTTATAATGATTCAACATTCAAATAATATCACCACTCTAAACCTTCTGAATATTTATTCTGTCAGAACAAACCTAACCCGAAAACTGGTGAAACGATTTCAAAATACAATTATTCTAAAACAACTCTAAAATACAGGATAATTATTAGAATAAAACTTTTTTATGCATATTGGAAACGAAAATTTATTACTTTGAGTAAATATTTCTTACCTTCTAACCAAAAACCGGCATTTTCTTACTACAAAATTCTCCGAGCAAAACAAACCACAAACTTGTGCGTCAAGTTATCTGCCGATTTTATTCTCGAATGCGCCATATTAGTCGCATGTGAAAAGTATTAAATGAAGATTTTTTGCATAAAAGTTCATCAATTTTACTCAAAATGTTGAAGTTTAAAGCATTCAAGAAACTCGGAACAGTATATTTCTAAAAAATTTTATAAGTTTACACGAAACTTCTGTAATTTTTTACTTGTTTTTAGCTACTTTGACAATACAAGCGAAAGAACCAAAACTAACTTTTCGTCAGAAATATCAGGCAATTAATTTAATTATCCCAATTTTTCAATAATGTAACGCTGAAAACATATATACATGTAATGAAACTACCTCCACAGGCAGAAAATGCGTTAATATTCGAAAACTCGAACGCGCCACATTAGCCACCGCGCCGCATTCGCCGCCGCTCCCCTAAGAACAACATACTGAAAATTAAGTTTCAGGTCAGCCCTGAAGAAGTGAACTGCAATGTTCACGAAACATCGACAAGATTCATAGTTCCGCACACGATTGAAATCCGAAAAAGCCTTAAATTTCAAATAAGTACATTTTCGAAAATTAATACTAATTAATCATTTCAATCATTTTTTGATAGTTTAAGGCCCCAGTACCACGGCTTAAAATTATTTTGAAAAGTAATGAAAAAGATGCATTTATTATTATTATTTATTTATTACTAGGGATACATTCGGGTGAGACGGGACGAAAAAACATAGATTTCAGGAAGTATCCCGACTGACGACAATGAGAAGTTGTCCCGTATCTCGTGATTTGAGTCGAGAATCTCGGAAAGCAAGATCGGGTAAGATTCTCGACAACGTTTACAATGTGACATTTCATGTAAATATAAAAAATAATGTATCGAAATTTGTGAACTATGGAAGTAGAATGCCATGAAAACAAACAAGAAGGCTCTTAAAACGACTATGGTTTTTGGCATATTCATAACACGTCTACAAGAACCCAGGTGAAAAAGTTATATATAATTTTTGTATTGGAAAAAACACTAATATTTTTGTATTTGTTTAATATAGAAAAATGTATAGAAGAAATGAAAAATATCATTGTCTTGTCCACTATACATAAAGTTTTTATAACTTTTCACTTGGGAATGCATTATTCAATGTAATATTTGAGCCACATACTCTAAAGGCAATTATAATATGCAACACGTCAGCTAACGCAGTAAATGTCGAGCTGTAGTCAGATTCAAGATGCATAAAATCTGCAAGTAGTCTGCTTTTGTCGCTTAGAGTAATATATAATAAAATAATATAATACAATAATGAAAATGAGTAATAATATATCTTGAATATATATGAATATATGGATATATCATAATATATCATGAAGAGCCTTGGTGGCTCAGTTGGTTCGACGCTCGGACTTCAATGTAGAGGTCCGGGGTTCGATCCCTGAGCCGGTACATTTTGAAAATTGTCTATGTCCCTTTAACGATGTTCTGGTGGTTCGGATCTCACCTTAAACTCTAGGTCCCCCCATCATGCACTTAACTGCAACCCAGTCCGTGAATGATGGAGAAAACCAGACTTTGCTTCATATGTCAAGGCACATGCTCTTATCAGATCACTTGATTGCATTATAATAATGCGTCGGTGACTGATAATATATACCGGGACAGCCCCGTGCATACTATTTTACGAAAATATATATAATATCCTCCATTGTGATGGTAAGGATGTTTTTTTTTCGTAACTTACCATCAAAATTGAATGCAGTGTTTAAAATAATGAATTAATAAATTGTAATGAATTGAAAAAGACGATATTCATAAAATATTTCTAAAACCTTTCTGAAGAATTAGAGAACGTTTATTTAAAAAAAAAATGTCTTATAAGGCTGTTTCGGGCAGAAGCTGTAACCTCAAAATTCAATTGCCTTATTTTACTCTATTGATATAATAACAATACATATTTTTTAAATACCAAGTGGTACTGTTTTTACTCGAATTGTGTATGAGAGGGGGGAAACAGTTTATTTAAATCATTTTTGCATAATATCATACTTTGTAATTTTCATGTTACTTTTATTGCTAGTATTTATGGAGTAAAATGAGGCAACTGAATTTTGAGGTTACAGCTTCTGCCCGATACAGCCTCATGAAAGAAAATTTGTTTAAATGAACGTACCCAAATTCTTCAGAAAGGTTTTAGAAATAGTTGATAAATATCTACATTCTCAATTTATTATTATTTATTAATTCATCATTTCATGCACTGCACTCCATTTTTATGGTAAGTTACGAAAAAAATAAATTTCTTACCAGTACACAGGGGGATATTATTATATATTATATATATTTTCAAAAAATTGTTATAACATATTATTATTATTCATTTTTATTATTGTATATTACATTATATATTGCTCCAAGCGATGAAGAAACGCTGCTTGCCTATTTTAAGCGACTTGAAACTGGAGCAGATCACTGCAGCCCGGCATACACTGTTAGCTGGTGTGTTGCATTTTACAGGCACAAAAACACTAAATTTTCAATTACGAAAAAAAGCAAGAACATTCTTCGAAAAAAGCTCTCTGTTCCATCCGGTATAATTGCCTTTGGATAATGTGGTTAAAATATTAGATTAAGCAATGCATTCTTGTAGACGTATTATGGATCTGGCGAAACCCCGAGTCGTTTTAAAAACCCTAATGTCCAGGGAGGGACTGGGACATCAATGCGGCCCTGGCATTATGTACGTATGCATGGCAAATTTTCAATTGTTTCCGCATTGCTGGGGGCCCCTAATCGGTGAGGGCCCTGGGGCCATGGTCCTGGTAGCCCCTGTACTAAATGCGGCCCTGCAGGCCTGCAGGCCGCATTAATACAGGGCATACCCATGGGTATGCCCTCGGCGGCCCTCAAGGCTCGCAGCCCATCGGAAAATCTCCCAAATTCCCATATGGCCACTCCGAGCCTGCTAATTTCTCTGTTTAGTAAATTTAAAAAAAATCTTATATTTTTTCATTGACATTACATCGAAAAACTTACTCACTTTTTATAGTTCTTTCCATTTTTCTCTACATTGTATTTTTTAAAGGAGAACCGTCTGCGTATAAACTAATTTTCGAGAACGAAGCGCTATTGTCGCAATGAGAATGTAATTGTCAAAGCCGCAGGTGCTTTGAGAATCTTCTTTAAAAACAAATTGAAAAACAATTTCAGTTCCAAATTATGACTGCAGTTCATCAGAGGTTCAAATAACAGTTCACGATTTAAGTTACAATATTTATGATCTTTGAAAAAATGTAGTCCAAATGCACGCATTAAACGTGCGAAACCGAGCGCAAAGCGCAACAGCGTATCCACGCGCCGTAGCACAGTGGGACAAAAAAAGTTCCTGTGGACAAATCAATTTTCAGACTAAACTACTTATCCGGTTTGGACGTTTTTACATTCTCATCATAATGAGAAGGTATTGATTTTATGTGAAAAATGACTTTCGTGGATTCCATTAAATGTCGACGTTTTGAGGCCCCCTGAGTCAGAAAAAATAGTTTTTACGTCGGTGTCTGTCTGTTTGTCGTTGTCGCCCTGGCGGACCGAACGAACGGAGCGGATACGCTACAGCGTATCCTTATAGTATCCACATCGTATCCTCTCCGTATCATGCAAGAAAAACTCATTAAAAAAGGAAGATGAACATTTCACTTGTTGAAATTCGGATTCTACGTGAAATTTTGCGTTAAAAGGTCACGGAGTAATCGCAATAGTTTTTCTTGCAACATTAAAAACTTTTAAAAAATATAATACTTATCGATAACGTGGGCTGAAGGCGACTTCAAACGCATCGTCGACGGATAAAGCCTATGAACTGCTACTGAATGACGATGCGTTTGAAGTCGCCTTCAGCGCACGTCATCGATATAAGTATTATATTTATTAAAAGGTTTTAATGTTGCAAGAAAAACTATTGCGATTACTCTGTGACCTATTAACTCAAAATTTCACGTAGAATCCGAATTTCAACAAGTGAAATGTTAATCTTTCTTTTTTAATGAGTTTTTCTTGCATGATACGGAGAGGATACGATGTGGATACTATAAGGATACGCTGTAGCATATCCGCTCCGTTCGTTCGGTCCGCCAGGGGTCGTCGTCTGTATACCGGATAACTTTTGAAGGACTGATCGGATGAGATTGTGATTTGGCACACAGTTTGTGGGACCAAAAAGAGAGCTCGAGTTCGTTAACCAGCTATTTTGGACAGAAATTGAAAAAGTTAGAGAATTTTCAAAAATTTTTAGAACATTTTTTTCGAAATTTGGAAATTATATGTGAGTCCGCTTACAGTACTAGAAAATTCAAACAATTTATCTGAAATTACATTTTCCGATGAAATAAAAATTGTCAGAGTTACAGCATTTTCAAAATCCAAAACAAGAAAAGAAAATTAACATTTTCAGCCAAACAACGCACGATACGAAAAAACGTCCAGGCATGAAAAGTGTTTCTTTTTGCACGCCCCATAAGATTATCATAACAACTTTTTGAATTCCCTTGAAAAATCGAAAATTCACATTTTTATTGCACAAAAAATAATGAATTATTACATTCTCATAAGAATGAGAAGGTATTGATTTTATGTGAGAAATGACTTTCGTGGATTCCATTATATATCGACGTTTTGAGGCCCCCTGAGTCACAAAAAATAGTTTTTACGTCAGTGTCTGTCTATCTGTCGCTGTCGTTGTCGTCGTTGTCGTCGTTTTCGTTGCCGTCGTAGTCTGTATACCGGGTAACTTTTGAAGGACTGATCGGATTAGATTGTGATTTGGCACACAGTTTGTGGGACCAAAAAGAGAGATCGAGTTCGTTAACCAGCTATTTTGGACAGAAATTAAAAAAGTATAAACGGCTATCCATAGTACTTGGAAATTCAAACAATTTACCCTCACGACCTTTTTCGATAAAAAGAAAATTGTCAGAGTTATAGCATTTTCAAAATCCCCACAAAAAAACGAAAATTTACATGTTGAGCGGAACAATGCTCAATATGAAAAAAATCAAGAGACGAAAAACGTTACTTTTCGAAAGCCCTACAAGAATGTCAAGACAACTTTTTGAATTTCCTTGAAAAAATCGAAAATTCAAATTTTGATGGCACAAAAAATAATTAAAAATCCAAAAATCCAATTTCACGGCCAAACTATGCAAGATACGGCAAATGATGACTGAACTAAAATTGTGCACTCAAAAAAGATCAACGTCGTTTAGAGGTAGGCCGGGAATTAGCAGATCGAAACATGGGAACTCCTACCTCATACAACGCTGCTGAGGGCTGGTGACCTTCTCTGCATAAAACGTCAACCAATTGTGACTCTCTCGGTTTCCATTCCTTGCCCCCCCCCCCCACCCGTAATCTTGAGGTAAGAGAACCACGAGAAACTATGCACGTAAGAAAACTAGATATTTTATGTGTACATGAGACCTAGAATAAGGGTTGCGAAAGTAGAAACATAGAAAATGGGGTGTTGAAAGGCGGTTTTGAAATATGGTCAGGAGTAGATAGTGAATCACATTTCAGTCAAGAGATTGGTTAAATTATGAATGAAGAAGCAAGACCAACATCTCAAAGATCAAGGATGTATCGCCCAGATTGCCGTGGGTTAGAAATTGTTTTATCTGACTTTAAATGGTCAGAATCCGGGAAGCGACTCATTTTGAATGCGGTCTGTGAGTGTTAGCTGCATAACAAACTTTTTCAAATTGTTGTAAACAAATTAGTAAACAAAAGTTATATCTTTTTTATTTGCCATAACGAAGTACTTTTGACTTATATTTTTTGTAGGAACTGGGAGAAAAGAATGTTTACTTAAAATTATAGGATGTAAAATATGAATTAATTATTGTTTATAACAATGTAATAAACAAATTACTAAATATGCTATTTTCCAATAAAATCATTTCGTTTTTTCTAGGAGAATCAAATGATAGTATCTTGACAATGGTCGTTCACTGTAATAATTCGCTACTAGACAACAATTTTATATTATTTAAACAAAATTCATAAACAAATGCATCATTTGGCCATTTTTCAGTAGATAAGTTTTGTTTCTTCATCAGGGTCAACTAAAAATCTTTCACTGATGATCGTTCACTATAGAAGTTGTACTTTTCAGAAACAATAATTCATTATTCAAACAAAATTAATAAACAAATTTATAATTACGCCATTTTTCAGTAGATAAGTTTCGTTTCTTTATCAGAATCAACTACAAATCTTTCACTGATGATCATTTACCATATATGTTGTACTTCTAAAAAACAATAATTCATTAATTAAACAAAATTATAAACAAATGTATAATTCCGCCATTTATTAGTAGGTCAGTTTTGTTTCTCCAGCAGAATCAACCATGACTATTTCCCCAATGGTCTTATGTTATGGATATTGGGTCTTTTTATAACAATCCATTATTTAAACAAGTTTAATAAACAAATTCTTTATTCGACCAGCTATCAGCCTTGCTTCCAGAAGCCCAGACTCTCCTCCTTGATTCTAAAAAAGTGATTAGAGATTTAAAAATAGGCCCACTGGTAAAACATTTAATTATGCTAACAGAAATTTTTAACTGATAACTGGTCGAATGAAGAATTTGTTTATCAAACTTGTTCAAATAATGGATTGTCATAAAAAAAAACATTATTCATAACATAAGACCATTGGGGAGATTGTCATGGTTGATTATACTAAAGAAACAAAACTGATCTACTGAAAAATGGCAGAATTGAGCCGCTGGATAGTGTAAGGGCATATAAAATTCACATGGCCGTTCCGGTTGGCCCCTGTTGTCTTTAAAATCGATTTCGAAAATTAAATTTTTGAAACATATGACTTTGTAGAAAATTCCATGACGCATCTTTTTTCCTCTTATGAAAAAGTTGTATCTTTTACTGTTTCTGGAAGAAAGTGAAAAAACTGGATTTTGTGAAAAACAAAATTTAATCAATATTTTGACTTCAACTCGCTCTAAAAGACAAACTTTTGGATATTTTCACATGAAAATTAGAGGAGTTATGCTTCAAACTGTTTTAAAGATGATATGCTTATTTAAACTTCTCTAGTTTGTTACCAAAAAAAGCTGTTAATTTTTTTGTCAAGCAGTATCAAAATAATTTTACGGAACTTTCAAACGCTTCGTTTATCGAGGGAATTTTGAGT
>CAKNXH010059963.1:18475-48360 GCA_932178445.1 Andricus quercusramuli | reverse complement strand
TATATATATATATATATATATACAAAATTTGAATTTCTTTTAGTTCTGAACATTTAATAATAAGAAATTTTGAGTTCTGAATAACTATAAGTTATTATTTTTTCGCACAGTAGCTTTTTTACATTATGTAATTTTTAACATTGAGCTTTAGAATAAATGTTTTTGAAATGAAATTATGAATATAAAGTATAGTCATACGAGTTTCTTTACGGACTGGGGACGATTTGCCGAAATCGAAAAACAGAGTTATGCGCAGCTTCTAACTTTTTAATATAAATCCGTGACCTGTTTATGTCGGAGGTTAATGCAATATGTGGTTCAGGTTGGCGTGAAAAATGGTGAAAATGCTGTAGAGACGAGTTCTGTATATTTTATAAACGAATTTGTGAAGTTAAGTGAACGGGCGACTTGCCTGAAATAAAATTAGAGGATTTCATTCACTCGCCAAGGATCGGAAACAACTTTTAATGAAATCAATCAGAGTTTGAGGTGCAACTTATTTATAACTGAATAGTACTGTTGAAATAAAGTCACATGATATAACTTACCCAAAAACATTACGTTGTAAAACTATACTTGCTTTACATTCACAAAAATATAAAATTATCCAGTTAAGATCTTAGTGGAAAAATTTGTTCAGATAGATCAAATATTTATAATTGATATTCTAATCAGAAAATAAAATAATTTTGTCACTTCCAAGTTTATAAATGGCCAATTTTTGGAATTGAAAATTTGAATTTCTAAAAGTGTGACTTGCAGATATTTAATTCGAAGCATTTCAAAATGTTAATTTGACAGTTATGAATTCTCAATTCTTAAGACTTTTATTCTGCCGTACAAATTAAAAAGATACATAAGTCCAATCTCACTCGAACTGAGAAAATCGAGAAAAACTGTTTGCCCAAAGAACTCTAATATCGAATGATATTTTGAATAATCTATATACACTGTTAGGGTAAAAATACTGTGCTCTTTCATATTTTGCAATAAAAAATTAATTTTTTAAACAATTTCTATTAGAAAATGCACTTGCGTATTTTTAATAGTCGCAAAAACTCGAAAATACAAGGCAAAAAGAACACAGAGTCACTAGCGGACAATGCCTTTATCGCATAGATCGAGCGCGGCCTCGAAATCCAACAGAAAAACATACGTAAGGGACACTATGTAGGGTGGTGGGGGCTGGTTTTCGTGTCATATATAATATCGGTCAGCTTATTCCAAATATCCTGATCTTCGCATGAAATAGTATTTGCACTGTTTTATTGGTATTAATATAGTGCCAAAAAATTAATTTTTAGTAATAAGATAATTTTTTAAATGACAATAAACTTGCTAAAATAAAATAAAGTAACAAATTAAGTAGAAAAACATATGATCCAATAGGAGCAGTTTGTGGTGGTTGTCCAAATTTGATCGTTGAATTCTTGTTCTATTTTCAGGAATTCTATACATTGACTTGATTATTGGACGTTAAATGGGATTTTGAATTTGATTTTAGTCTGATTTAAAATTCTTGAATTTCAACATATTATCCATTAAATGAATTCTAATTATTTTAATGAAGTCGAATGGTGTAATAAATTTTGTCGAATCTGATCAGTGCTCGAGCTATTTTACAAAGCAAAAACATACGCAAGGGCAAGTGATTCTTCTCGTTTGTAAATACGCTCCGCACTCGGTCACTTTTACAAGGCAAAAAAGACACAAAGCACTTTAGGTTCTTTTTCATTTGCATGATGATGACGTATTAGATGCCGTATACAAATTTTGGGACACGCAAAGTGCTTTGTGTATCTTTTTCTGTTGTATTTTTCAACTTTTTCGACTTTCCTCAGTTTTAAACAATCGTTTTTTACAATAAATATTAATAATTAATCACTTGTATTACCCTAGATAGATGCAGCTTTCTCTTACGAATCCAGTGATACCAAAAACTCATTTTTCATAAAAATGTCACTTATGTATCTTTTTAGTTTGTACGGCAGTATTGGCAGGTAATAATTTGAAAATTATTAATTAAATTACTTCATATTTTGAAGGCTTGAAAAATTTGTATGTAACAATCAAGCATTTAAAATGTCAGATATGTTATTATTATTAATATACCATAGGGCCAAATCCTATTTCGGGATGAGCGTAAACTCGTTCGGTCCCACTACCAGGGATAATAGTTATTTGTAATACAAGTGCGCAAAATAGGTGATTGTGTGCAAGTGTGAATTTTGCAGCATAAGCCGAAGGCTCGCAGCATGAGCCGGTGGTTAGCACATGAGCGAAGCGAGTGCGAAAACGTAGACGAGTGCTTCGAGCCGCAGGCGAATGATCCAATCACACGAGTTACCAATCACCTACGCGCACGTGTATCGCACGCTATTTTGTGAAACGCCCGTCCTAAAAAGTTGTTAGGAGGTGGTAACGAAAAATACTAATTTTATATTGCATAGAGCGGAGTGAAGAAATAAAAAAAATTTTTTTTTTAAAGTTTGAAAAAAAATTTAAAAAAAAAATTTTTGAAAAAAAATGTCATGAAAAAAAATGTTGTGCAATAAGATTTTTGAAAAAAAATGTTTGAAAAACAATGTTGTGCAAACAAACAAAATTTGTTGAAAAAAATTTTTTGAAAAAAAAATTATATAAAAAAATGTTGGCGTTTTTGCTCTTTTGCCAGTGTCTAAAGTACCTCATTTCTGAAGTGCGCATGCGCAGCTTTTTCACCAGTGCCTAAAGTAAGCCATCTTCAAACTGCGCATGCGCGAAAATGTTTTCACGCACAGTCTGCTCAAATAAGGTTCTTTAGGCACCATTTACAAGCATGAAAACGTCAATTTTGGAGGTGGGTGTTGCAAAAGGAAATTTTTATGGTACGGGTAAGTAAAGGTTGTACAGGAGAAGTGATAGATTTCTTTTTTTTTCCAATTGAGGACTACATTTTTTAGAAAGTGGTGAGAGTAGATTTTTTTTTGTTTTTTTAATTTTTATGATAATGCAAACAGCGAAAGAAGTGTTGATTTTTTTCATTTCATTTTTTATCTCCTAACAAAATTTGTCTTTTACTTCAGATACCTACAATGTGTATTTTTTACATAATAATTTTTATCAATTTCACAAATTCCATTTTATGACAAAATTTTGTTGAAGAACGTCATTCACCATATAATTTTAACAAGACTAGATGAAAAAACGTTTTTTTTCCGCCTATACACGCCTATAATGTGCATTTGTTTACTTAATTTGTTTATTCTACGAGATATATTAACATTTATTTTATAAAATAAATAAATAGTGAGGCATAGCAAAATTATATCTAGACAATTTATTGACAATATAGTTCAAAAAATAACAAAAGAAAAAAGGATTTCCTTCTGTCTATAAGTATCTGCAATGTACATTTGTTTATATAATTTGTTCATTCCAATCAATGAATATTGATGCTTGGCAACATTTTTCTATAGCATTCTTTTCGCTTAAAAAACGGCTTATATGTGAATTTGTTTATATAACTCGTATATAAAATAAAAAAATATTAATGCATAGCAACATTTTTTAAAAAAACATGATTGAAAATATCATTTCAGCAGTGTCAGAAGAAAAAACGGTTCCTTTTCAAATAAAAGCACCTAAAATGTGCATTTTTTTATATGATTCCTTTATAAAATAAACAAATATTTATGCATAGAAATTTTTTTTCAGAAAATATCATTGACGGTATAACTGCAATAAGGCAAGAAGACAATTTGATTTCATTTTTCTTGAAAACGCTTAAAATGTGCAATTGTTTACATAATTCATTTATGAAGTAAAAGAATACTGATGGATGGTAAATTTCTTATACAAAACATCATTGGTAATATGATTTCAACAATACTAGAAGAAAAAAACTATTTGTTTCTGCCTATAAATGTCTGTGATATACATTTGACCAAGTGACGGGAGGTATAAGAAAAATGTTATCTAGGAGATAAAAAATGAAATAAAAAAATCTACACTTCTTTGCTCTTTGCATTAACATAAAAGTTAAATAAAAAAAATGAAATATCTACTCTCACCATTTTCTGAAAAAATCAGTCCTAAATTTTTCATTAAAATTTATAAGATCAGTGCATAATTGCGTTCTAAATTTCATTTTGAACCTAGTATTTTATTTCACCCCACTTTGCACTGTTTCGATCAATTGTCAGACATCAATCTGTCTAGCAATAACCACAGGTGGAGAGCTTCACAAAGCCCTCATGCGTCACGATTCACACATAAATGTACAAACTGACTCACAAACCCGAAGGAAGATCGACACGCTTCACCGCAACCATATCAAAAATCTTTTGTTTCTGGCGTCTCATACACCGCTGCCCTGGTTCTCTTTCTCACATATTTCTTATATAAAATTTGTCGTCACAAATCTCTATCCTTGTATACATATTTTTCTTTCTGCATTAGGGCGGTTGGAAAATAAAAATTCTGGAATCCTAAATCGTCAATGCGCGGAAAAGCAGCGTATTGGGATCCTAAAGAAGCATAGTAAATTTGGAATCGATAAATGTTTGAGAAATTTCTTGTTTGCAAAGTTTCTAAACTTATTGAATTATTTTCTAAGAGATAATTCATATTAAATTCAACCCGGTTTTCTAACAAAGATTTCAACCCTTGTGTAAATAGAAGAATGTCGTCGACTACTTGGAAACTATCCAGTTACAAAAATGCACTAAGAATAAATCGTCAAGGCCCAGGAATCGCAATTGGGAGTACACACACTGGGACCACGATTAACCAGAAATTTCAGGCTCAGCCTCAATGGGCTTCACGGTGAATCAGGGTTCTCCGAACCGTAAAAAATCAGGGCCATTCGATCCACTCCTGTTGGATTTTTCGCTTTCTTCCGCTTCCTTTCTTTCTTTCCCGCTTTCTTCATACAGTACTGAACAACTCCGCTGAGCTTGCGACGCCTCTCGGTCGCCTACTTGGACCCCCTCATCGCCAAATGCAACGGTATATCGCGTTCCGATAAATCAGGATCCCAGTGCAGCGAATTTTTAATTTCCAGTTTCCCTTTCCGGGTTTTTGCGATTTTTTTCCTAGTACACGAAAAAATTCTCCTATTTGCACAGGAGTTAAGAATTTGTTTCGAAAGCAGGGTTGAATTAAATAGTTATTATCTCTTAGAAAATAATTCATTGAAATCTGCGAAAAATTGAAGGAGTTTTGTTGCCTCGAGGCGTGTCAAAAAGAATAAAACTCAAGAAAATTAAAAATTAATTATTCTATTTTAGGATCTCAATACCCAGATAGCACTTAAAGTTTGGCGAAGATTTCCTAAAACTGGGAGTACAAGGATCGGAATATTGGATTGAAAGGTTACAACAAAATTGAAACGAAAGAAAAAATTGAATTTTTTTGTAAATGTGGAAAATAATCGTATATCCCGCGTATCTGCCGTACAAACTAAAAAGATACATAAGTGACATTTTTATGAAAAATGAGTTTTTGATATCACTGGATTCGTAAGAGAAAGCTGCATCTAACTAGGGTAATACAAGTGATTAATGAACGAGTTTTTCGTGCGACGTGTAGATTACGGTCCAGAACGCTCCCAACACAGTGATGTGAGGGAACTCGTGCTGTTGGACACAATGCAGGGTGTCCCAGACTTAAGTGTTCGGACTTATATAGCTGTCTAAAAATAAAAAATAAATAAATAGAAAATTAGTTATCCAAAAATCAGTTGAAGTTTTAGTTTTTTAGTTATAAAATATTTAAGCTGGATCAATCCGGAGCGCCGTATAAACAGTCGTGTGTGCGTGAGCGGGATTCCAAAGCAGTGTTATCGAAGCGAGCGCAGAGGTGGGGTTAGCGATGGGAGAAGATTACTTTAGAATCCCGCTCAAGCACACACAACTGTTTATACGGTGCTCCTGATCGGACCAGCTTAAATCTTTTATAACTCAAAAACTAAAACTTCAACTGATTTTTGGAAAAGGAGTTTCAGATTTATTTTTTTATTTTTATACGGTCATATAAGTCCGGACAATTGAGTCTGGGACACCCGTTATATGCACTGGGTTCGTAGCAGTAGCTTAAGAAAAACGATTTTACCATGGCACAGTGCTTTATGCGTGAAAAATCATTGGATAGTGGTTCAATTTCCTCTGTCAAGTAAAAGGGCAAATTGAGTCCTCTACTACTTTGCCATTTGATTGTGCTACTTATTTTCAATACAAATATTCAAAAATTTGAAAAAAACTGGGCCACTTTCCTAGTTTTACACACTTTTTGCTTATTGTTGGCGTCAAATAATTTTTTTGCAACAATAGCGACTAGATGGGAATAGTAGAGAATCAAATTCTCTACAAATTTGTTACTTCACTTATGAAAATGAAGTATTGGTGAGTATTGGATCCACTACTTTTGTCACAAAAAAGTATTGGATTTCCAATACTTATTCGCGAAAACAGTGTTAGATCCAATACTTAACAATACTTCTTTTTCATAAGGGTTCCTTTTTTATCGAGAAATTCCGAATATGCGTGTAAATCGACGAAAACACAAAATTGAAGATGGCGGACGCTTCCGGTAGTTAATTATTGGACAAATATGTGATTTCTTCATCTATTCCGCGGGAATTAACTGCGCCGAAAGTTCTCTGTCCGCGGTTTTTTGAGTGACAAAAGTCTACAATGATTGGGCCACTACTGTGGCTCCTACTTTCAACTTTTAACTTCTAGATAATGAAATATGAGACCCTCTTTTGACTCCATTTCGATCTACAAGCCCTATTTTCAATTCTTAAAAGCTATAGTCAACCGATTCAAGAACCAACTTTGATGCTGTAAAACCACTCTGAGCCTATTTTGAATCTTTTTAACCTACAGTCTTCGAATTGGAGACTTCACTTTGACACTTTATAACCTCTTTTCTTTGATATGAACAAAAAAATAATCGTTAACTAACAAATATTTGTTACTTAGGTTCAATTAAATCATTGGACATCGTAATGACTGCAATGACACTCAAGGAACATAAAAATATATTGTCTCAACTGAAAATAAGTAAATATTGGCAATGGGGTTGTTGTATGTTTCCAAATATTTTTTTTCCTAGTAGAATTAAAAGAACACCAAAGAAATAATGTAACTACGACAGGAAAGTTTTTTTCAATTATGTTGAAATATTTTTTTCAATGTTTAAAAAGTATACTTTTTGAATTTTTGAGGAAAAATCTGATTGGTTGGGCGAAATATCGCATGTACTTCATTCTGATAAGCGCGGTTGTCCGGTTGGTGAGGAAATATAATATGGCCGCTAGCGAGTGAATGTGTAAGCAATAAACATAACGTCATAACCTATTGTAAGGTTTATTATTTTGAACGTGTTTTAAAAGTAAAAAGAAGGGCCTGAAAGATTTTCAAAATGCCCAGAATTTCACTGAACCCCGGCTTTGTAAAGTGTGACGAGCGTGAGTTTGCATTCTTTGCAATAACGAGGCGTAGACGAGCGCGAGTCGAAGCTGTGAGTATTGCAAATATACGCGCGAGCGTAAAAAGACGTTTGCCTCCGAGGGGTCGACCACTCTGATTTTTCGTGTACCAGGAATATATTCCCTAAAAAATATTCCGGAATATACAGAATATATCGGAATATTTGGGAATGCAATGAATATGAAGGATATGTGAATGAGGGAAAATGTAGGAATATGAGTGTTGGATTCGGGTATTTTGGACGCCCCGCCGGTTGCTCCATAGTCCGCCTATCGTTCTAGTTTATCCCCACTCCTGCTCACACTCTCAGAATGTTCGCTTGCTCCCGTGGGGAGAGTCACGACGTCAGTACGCGTGTAGCTTTCGAACCAACAACACGTCAATAAAGATAATTCTAAAACTGAACTGCACCTCAACTTACTCTTTGGAACTTCAACCCAACATTGGTCCAATCGAGACAGATATTCCACGGTGCAGCCTATATACCTCTGACACCTGGTGGCCGCATCCTCGTAGACGACTCCTTGTGGTTCCGACGACGGCTACCAGAACCTGAAGCCAAGTGCCCACGCAGTAGACATCCTCAACGTTGCGTTTCCGGTCATCCAACTACGAGCCTGCCCGGACGTTACCACGGAACTAGCCACAGAACAACCAAATGTAAAACGACTTAGGACATAGCGTGCACTAGCCACTGTGCTGCGCCAAGCAGCCTGGAAGATCCTCGACCAGACTCGCGAGGAATGGACTGATGGCCTGGCACTGAGCAGCCTCGAGATGTTGGACGAGTATTGGAGGGACTTCTCGAGTAACCACGTGGAGCTGCTTCACTACCCGGAGACACGGGACAGCGATTACTCCATCAATGACGAATACGAGGCGGCCGAGGACATTTACATCCCGGCCAAGGTTCGACTGTAGGATGTGCAGGTTCGCCGCGTGACCAGCCCTGCCTCCATCGGAGCTTCAGCTTCAGTCTCCAGCACCAGGGGATCAATCAGATTGCCAAGGACTAAGCTGCCTCAAATCAGTGGGCGACGACAGTACTGGAAGTCCTTGCGAGACCTCTTTCGCGCACTTGCGCACGATGCGCCGACCTTGAACGATGTTGAGAAGCTATTCTTCCTCAAGTCGTACGTCAAGGAGGAAGCACAGAAAGCGCTGACTTGCATCCCGATCACCGGTCCGAACTACGCAACAGTTTGAGCTCTCTCTGGATTCTCTGAAGGAAGAGTCAGCGAAAGGGACCTAGCGGCTCCTGGACGAGCCGGAACTGCACCGCAATCAACTTACATCCCTTGGCCGTCCAGCCGTTCAATGGGACGATTGGTTCTTCACCAACGGATTCAGCCTCAACGGCGTAATGTATGCCGGCCCCAGGCTCCAGAATGACCTTGCAGTTGTGCCACCCGCTGAAGAACTCACCGAATTGCCTACTGCGCCGACGTCAGGATAATGTTGCGACAGATCCGGGTCCGAATCCAGGACATCCACCTACAGCGGATCTTGTGGAGCTTGAGCCCCGACATCCCAGCAACTCACTACGTCCTCCTCATGGTTACCCACGGAGAGACTAGTGCATCGTACCTAGCATTGCGGACCCTGAAGCAGCTCTGATGAGACGAGGGTGCTAATCTTCCCGAGACCGTCGACGCAGTCGACAGGGATCTGTACGTCAACGACTTCCTCAGCAGCGCAGACGACCTCGAGTCCGCTCTACATCGCCGCGACCAACTCGTCACACTACTCAAAGCCGGCGGCTTCAACCTAAAGAAGTTGGTGTCGAATAACCCCGAACTACTCGAGGACATCGCCCCAGGGGACAGACTTCGACCGACATGGCTTCAATTCTCGACCGACGGACCGATCAATGAACTGGGAGTCAATGGGATCCGGCGCAGGACTGCTTCCAGTTTGCCCCTCCGTCCACACCGAGGAACCGCCAATTCACCAACAGAATGATCCTCGCCGAGCTGGCTCGAATATTCGACCCAGCTAGGTGGCCGCTCTGATTACGGTGGTTGCTACGATGCTGATCAAAGACCTGTGGCGAGCCAAACACGACTGGGACAAGCGCGTGCCTGAGCCCTGGGGTCGCAAGTGGCTCGCGCTCTAGGAGATGATGAAGGAAGCGGACAAGATCATCATCCAACGCTGGATTCAACAACAACAGTCACGACGGATCCAGCTGCATGCCTTCGCGGATGCGAGTCGTCGAGCAACAGCTGCAGCACTGTACTCCAGAACCAGAGATCACGACGGAGAAAACGCTACGACCTGCCTCCTCTGGGCAAAAACGAAGTTGTCGCCCATTAGAAGTCTCCTCCTGCCAAAGAGGGCCACTACCCTGATGACGATCCCGCGACTTCAGCTAAGAGCCGCCTTCCTGGCAGCCGAGCTTCTCCTCTTTGCAGCCGCAAACTTGGACATCCCCCTGGCTTACTGCCATCTCTGCGGCGACTCACAGATAGTGCTCCTTTGGATTCACTCTGATGCTCCGACGGGAAACAATATGCTGGACGACCACATCGTACACATTCATGAACTAGTACCTGATGCTAAATGGCACTACATTTCAACCAAAGAGAACTCGGCTGATATCGCCACCAAAGGCACTGACATCCCAGGCCTTTCCCAATCCAGCCTATGGTGGGACGAACCCGCCTAGTTGAAGGAAGACGACGCCGCCTCGCTCATGCACAACCGGACACCCTCGAGTTTCACACCCAGACCACCCACTGAGCCAACTAATCTGGGGTGCACGGTCGCCCATGCAGCGCGGTGCCACTCGACGAGCATCCAGCCGACAAATTGACGAGCCTGAACGGACTCCTCAGAGGCATGGTGCGTGGCAGAAGAGGGCTTCGCCGACGGAATGGATCCAAGCACGCCCTCAATCCGTGCCGCCGTAAGAGCTGAAGACCTGTACCTGTACCTACGTCAAAATAAGCCAAAAGATACACTCCGGACCCGAACTCACACAACTCCAGCGGGGTCACCCAATCCACCGTGACAGCGCGCTGAGAAGCCTAGCGCCGGTGGCAGGCTTGGAAACTTGATATCTCCTTCCAATGAGAAGCACCCGAGCCACCTTGCTTAACTCATCATCGACTGAGCTCACCCCTGGAGCCTACACGCCGGCTTCCTCGCGACGTACCTCCACGCAATACGACGCGCCTGGATAGTCGGCGGAAGAGTACAGGTTAGGAAGCACGTCCGAGACTGCACGGTCTGCTCCTATACCAATGCTAGGCCCATGATCCAGACGACATCGAGGCCCTGACGCCTGCTCACTTCCTCACCGGCATGCCACTCACTTCTATGCCGCGGCTTCTGTGCAGCGGGACTTGGCCACTCGGGAGAATCACTGCCTTTCACTCCGGGACGGACAGCCTAGTCCGTATTGCCGCTGACCAGCAGCTGGAGGATGGACTGCTCACGGGGGGCGGTACTATGTGTCCTCTTTTTCAGGGTCCTCTCGCAGGGCGTTCCGGAATATTTATTTGATATATTGTCATTTGTAGAAGATAAGCGAGCTAGAATATCTCTTGCAACGAGATCCGATGGCAAGCTATATGTCCCGCGAGCGAACACATCGAAAGGGGAATGCATTTTTTCGTACGCGGCTCCGCGCCTCTTAAACAGCTTAAAAAACCCGCTGGCTTCTTACTCTATCCCTACTGTAAGGAAGGAAACAACTGAACTCCTTCGCACGGCAACATGATTTGTCTCTTCATTATAAGCAATTTGATTCTTGTCTTCTTTTATCTTTAAGTTCCGTATTTTAATGTAAGTTCTAGAGTATTTCGCATTATCGTCCCGCAATCAGTTTCGCCCTATTTCTGCAATGATCTCGAAAACTATATATTCAAGCCCTAGTTTTTAAGTATCGTTTACTTATATTTTAAATTAGATTAAGAGGGTTAGGTTTGAAAGCAGCTTTAAGCTGTACCTAGCCCTTTGGGTTCTTATGTTAACTCTGTCTGCCATGTACATATCCTTCTTGTTACGAACTCAATAAAGATTTATTTAGAGAAGTTGTAGGCTCCGGAAGCTTCGATCATGATTCCTTAAAGAAACCAATCCCAGAGCTACTGGAACGTGTACGTCATCCGCTTCTGCTCCTTCTGTCCTAGAAGGTAAGCAAGAGCGAGAAATTTACGCGTGATAACATCGGGCAACACTGTTCCTTGGAGTCAGGTCTCTAGCCGCGGATGAGCTTACGCGGCAGACAAGACAGTTGGAGATGAAGGTTTCACCTCTGGATACTTTTTTGGAGCTACCAATCTTTGTAGAATTTAAGAGGAACAATGTTGACGGACCAGATGGAGTGATCCCAGGAGAACAGCCTTTTGCATCCGGTTCGCGATGGAATGAGCCTGACGCTGGCAAGCCGGAATCTTGCTGAGTTGGCTAATAAATGAAGCTTTCATACCTCCAAGACAGCCGTTTATGAGAATTATAAGATGGACTTTGTAGCCTTGGTACAGCCTACTCAGCTCGAAAAGAAGTGCTTCATATTTCGCCCGTTTTTCTCCCTCCTTTACCGTGATATTACCATCGGCTGGTGCCGAGAATTCAATCAGGTAAATGATCTTGTTCTTCAGATCTTGGAGGACAATGTCAGGCTTCGTAGCACTGATACGTTGAGTGGTGGAGAATGAGAAATTCCAGTAGATCTTACACTGATCATTTTCCACAACTGACTCGAGTTCCCCCTGGCCGTAGGGCAAGACGGCAAATAGATCAACACCATAGAAATGCCTAAGATGGTAATATAACACTTTTAGAGCTGCATTGTGTCTCTCTATGTACGCGCAGCGTGCATATTTAGAGCATCCACTGAGAACATGTCCAAGTGTTTCGGGCTCTTGCTTGCACGCTCGGCAGTTGGTATCGCGTACAGGTACATTCATTATGCGCTCGCGGTAAACTAAGGTGTCTATGACGACGTCTTGACAGGCAAAAAGAAATCCCTCGGTCTCCGATCTCAATCCAGCAGACTTGAGAAACATGTTGGACAGACCCATCGAGAGCTCTTCTCTACGTATTATGCCGTAGAACTTACCATGGAGGGGTTTCTCAGCATATTCTCTTAGTAGGAGCGTATGCTCTGCTTCCTGTATACGACTTTTGAGCAGCAGAGGTGTTAGTGATGCTAGGCCATGTGTAATGTCGCTGAAATTGAATGGGAGATCAAGCTCGTCTGCGGCCCTATCTGCTGCATGGTATAGAAACACCGCAGCATTGGCGACTTCATGTTGATGTACGAGTCGCATAAGGGAATCCGTGCTTTTTAGAACTGAGCAGGCTGTAGCCAGAACCGTTCTTCGATGAAGACACTCTAAACTTAGCAATCCTCTACCCCCTTTATCGCGAGGGAGATATATTCGAGGTACGGAAGATCTAGGATGAAGACTTCGTTGTATTGTCATCATCTTGCGTGTGCTTCAATCAAGTTGTTTTAACCCATCGACGTTCCATTTTACTGCACCAAACGTGTAGAGCAGTATGGAAACGGCCAGCATATTGGTCGCCTGGTTCTTATTCTTTCCAGATAATTCGGAAGCCCAAATTTTTCTGAGAATTTGGCGATACCTTTTTCCAAGGGCCGTTTTCAAGTTATGCACATTTTGGGTTTCCGCTTGCGGTATTCCAAGATATGTATATGTTTCTCCAATACCAAGATGTTGAATGGTATTTCCGCCTATGAGATGAACATCCTGATCGTCACTGGATGATGTAGTTTCTAGTCTTCCTTGGTGTAGGTGGACGCAGGTACACTTGTCCAGTCCGAAGCTCATGCCAATCTCTTTAAAATACCTATTTACCGCATCTACAAGGATGTTAAGGTCCTTTTTTGAGGAAGCAAAGAGTTTAAGGCCGTCCATGTATAAAAGGTGGTTGACCTTATATTCTCTTCTGTTCGGCGGGCCACATAGGTATCCAGAGCTTTTCCCTCGGAGCACAATAGATAGAGGCAAGAGGGAAATGCAGAAAAGTATCGGACTTAGAGAGTCTCCTTGAATGACCCCCCTCTTATATGTGACAAAGCTTGTAGTCACTTGTCTTTTGTCAGATGTTATGACAAATCTTGTCCGCCACAAGAGCATCAGCTCTTTTATGCATCTCACTATTTTTGGATGCACCTCCATGCACTCAAGGAGCTTAATAAGTAGCTCATGGTTCGTGTTATCGAATGCCTTATGGTAATCAATCCAAGCCATGGACAGATTGCGTCGATTCCTGATCGAGTCCTGGGTAATACACCTGTCTATTAACAGGTTCTCCCTGCAACCTGCCAGCCCTCTCTTGCATCCACGTTGTTCGACTATTACACTCCATACCGGCTCGATAGATGTCAATATCCTCTGTTTGAGGATGCCAGTGAATAGCTTATAGCTGGTGTTTAAACAAGCTATGGGCATGTAGTTCTTTGGACTTGACAAATCTCCGGCCTTAGGGATCAATACCGTGCGTCCTTCCACTAGCCACTGCGGGACGGGTTGTTCTCCGTTTAAGAAAGTAGTAAATATACGAGCTAGATGTTGGTGCGTAGATGTAAACTTCTTCCACCAAAAGTTGTTGATTTTATCTGGCCCTGGCGCCGAAAAGTTCTTAGTTCTAGCGATAACTTTCTTCACTTCTTCAGCAGTAATTAGTGGACACTCTTCCTCTGGACCTTGTAACCTTTGCCTTTTGCAAAAGTCACGAAATAGTGATATATCAGAAGCGTCTTCATTTAGCTGCTAAGTTTGTCCATATTCTTTCTCCCAGAAGACTTGAATCTCTTCTCGGCTAGGCGGATTTTCAACTACACATGACGCTTTATTGAACAGACGGGAAGGATTAGTAGAAAAGGTGGAATTTTCCAGAATCCACTTAACTCGCCGTTCAAGGCGCTGTTTCGCTGTTGAAAGAGATCTTACTTTCTGCGTCCAGTGCTGCTTGATGGTCGACAGTTTACACTTGTTCAGCCTGTGATTTGCTTTCCTCAAGTTTCGAGCAAGTGCCCTAACTTTTGGAGTGAACTTTTTATTTGATGTTATGTAGCTAATCACGCACTGAACATTTGATGCATGCCGTCTCGCCGTTTCAATTTTGAACTGAAGCTGTGCAATACGCTCGCGTGTCTTACTCAGACGTACCGAAGTATCGTTACTTCTATCGTCGCTAAGCAGGGAGACCGCCTTCTCGTAAACTACACAGTTCAGATTCCAGAGATTAACATCTTCGGGGAGCAAATCGCGGAGAGCAGTATTAGCTTCAGCTAATTTGTCCATCCTGAGGAAGACTTTTTGGTTGATAGATCTCCTACTTCTCATGTTGGCATTATCGGCTATCTGCAAAGGTGGTCTTGCTGGAACGGGTGGAATGTTCGCTGGAAGATGTTGCTCCTCTTCCTGTTGATAAAGAGCTTCATATCCGTTTTTTCGCAAGAAGGATACCTGATCTCTTAAAAATTTAGGCGTTTTATGAGCATATTCCGGGTGCATATTGCCCCAACGGTCATGTAACCTCTTCATGAATCCTCTCCGCGCCGGTGAGCTTCTCGCGTTTGTCTGGGGTCATTGCCTGGTCGTCGCCTCGGTTCGTTCTCATTGCCACTCCCAACTGAACCATGGCCTCCATCCGAGAGATGCCTATTGTGGGTGGCACTGCGCGATACTTGTGTCGTAACCGCATAATTCGTTGCATTGGGGAGTTAGCCCAAAGCAACGCGGCTGACTGCAAGAGCCGGAGCTCTCGGGCGATGGGGTCGACATTATTATTATTACTTCATCTCCTGAAGCGCTTTGACACGGTGGGCGGCACCTATGTCAGCGGCGCAGATAAGCAGATCTTCCACTGTCTGCTCCCAGTGGACGGACTTGTTTCGGTTTCGTTCAAGGAACGAGACGGGCGGGATGTTCGACTGGGGTTTTCGTGGACGCCCCACCGGTTGCTTCGTCGTCCACATCTCCTTCTCGTTCATCCCCACTCCTGCTCACAATCCCGGAATGTTCGCTTTTTCACGTGAGAAGAGTCATGACGTCAGTACGCTTTTAAATTTCGACCCTACAGCATGTCAAGAAAGATAATTCTAAAAGTGAATTCCGCCTCAACTCATTCTTTGGAACTTCAACCCAACAATGAGAGAATATGTAGGAATATGAGGGGATATTTGGGAATAGGAGACAATATTTTGGAATATATTTAAATTATGTATATTAAATTGCATATATTCTCACCCTTTCTCTCAAAACACCATAATTTTTGTTTTATTCACCCTAATTTTGAGGCCTATGTTTTTCATGCTAATATTCAGTTCGCTCAACATTCTTTGCAAATCTTGGACTGACTCTGCTATAACAAACTTATCATCTGCCAAGGCTAACCCACGTAGCCTTACTGTCCCGAGATCCACAAATCACCATAAATTCACGAAATAATTATAAAGATATAAACAAATAAATAAGGGTTCATCCACAATACACGAAAAGTGTTTTTCTGAAATTTTCACACACACACACCGCTCTCTTCCCATGTAAGATAACGTGAGATTTGCTGCCCATTCCCTCCCTCTGCAAATCTAGCTAAGATTTTATAAACTTAAGGAACGAAATTACATATAAAATATAAATTCTGTTAATTAAATAAACGTGAAAGTTTGAAGAAATTAGTTTGAGAAAATTAAATGGGTTAATAATAATAAGTATTTAGTCACAATTTAAGTACAATTTAGCACAATTTTATAATATCTTAATGCCTAAAATGTTACATAGTCCGATACTTTGTGTATTCTATTACTATAACTCTTTAGTCTATAAATTATCGAAATTCCTATTTATTTATCGCAGACTTCACAGACGTTCCCCTCTTCTCGGTTTTTATTTAAATGCGAACTGAATTATTAGAATCCAATAGGAAAGTCCATATATTTTTGGCTAAAAGTTCATTCAGTCTTTTTGGCCTGAAAATTCTAAAATTTTATTAAAATTGTTTTCCTTCTTGACTACAAAATTTCTCTTTGGTTGAAAATTCAACTATTTTATGGAACATTCGCCTTTTTGGTTTCAATATTCTTCTCTTTTTGTAGAATTTGATTTATTTTTGTTAAAAATGTAACTGCTTGGTTAAAAATTAATCTGTTTAGCTTAAAAATTGATTTTGTCGTTAAAAATTCACATTTTCGGGTTAGAAATTCAACTGTTATGTAGACTCAAAGATTCGAAAATATGGTAAACAATTTAATAACTTGGTCGCAAGGTCCACAAGTAGTTGAAGATTTGATAGTGTTGATAGAGTTGATAGTGGATAAAGATTTATAATTTTAGTCAAAAATTCACATCTTTAGTTCAAAATTTAACTATCTTCTTGAAAATTTGTTTTTCTGGCCAATTTTTCTTACTAAAAATTTCAGTATTACATTTTTTGCGAAAAATTTATCTAGTTACACTAGAGTCCCATTATAGTACATGTTTCGGGGGTACCCTTAATCAACAAACACACTACCTCGGTAATATACAAACCGTTCTTCTTCTCCTTCGTGCTTTTGGCTTCTTATACACAGAGAGAAAATACTTACTTCTCTCGTCTTATCTCGTCTCACGCTACGTTAGTATGGTTTATTTCAAACTATGATAGCACACACTGAAGTAGTAAGAGGTCTTACTAATTCAGTAAGAAGTCTTACTAATTCAGTAAGAATGTGTGCTATCATAGTTTGAAATAAACCATACTAACGTAGCGTGAGACGAGATTAGACGAGAGAAGTAAGTATTTTTTCTCGGTGTAGCGCCGAACCGTAAACATCGCAACTCCGCTGACCTTACAAAGGCCTCCCTCTCGTCCCCTTGGACCGCCTTGTACTACTATAGTGGGACTTTAGTGTAGTTGAAAATTCAACTATTTGGTTGAAAATCAATATTTTCTGCTAGAAAAATAATCCTCTTGTTTGAAAATGTAACTATTTGGTTGAAAATTAATTTATGTATTTGGAAATTCTTTCTTTTTGTTAGAAAATCCATTTTTTTCATAAATGCCACTGCTTGGTTGAAAACTATTCTGCTTTAGTTGAGAATTCACGTATTTCGTTGCAAATTCGTATTTTTTGGTTAAATTAAACTGTTTTTTATTTAAAATTCAAATATTTTTTTGTTTAAATATCCCCGAGTGAAATATAGGCCCTACTTTGACGCTCTAAGTGGAAGTATTGCCTCTACTTTGAAGCTGCTTATTCTACTAGCTCCTACTTAGCCGCTCCTAAAGATATTTTCATTCTATTTTGCTTCTACATAGGTCTTAGCCCCTACATTGAAGATCTTGCCTCTACGTTATTGAGTTTTATTAACATCTCCTTTAAACCTCTATAATCTTCACAGAATTTTCAAGTTCTCTTTTAACGCTCTGTAACTTTTTGTATATTTTCAACTCCCCCGTAGACACTTTTTAATCTCTAAATTTTAAAAATAATTTTTTTAACTTCTCGGTAAACAATTCCTAATCTCTTTATAACATTCTATAATAATTTTTGTAAACAAAATTGAGATACAACTTTTGATATGATATCAAGACATCTATTTCAGCGGAAGCTTGGCTTAACACTAATGTTCTAACTTTTCTTCATCATAATATTTATCTCTGTTGTAAATTGTAATTTTAAAATTTGTTAAGTTGAATGGGCGGTCTAGAATGAAAGTTCTAACTTCAAAAGTCGATCTTTTCACATTTTTGTTGAAAGAAAAACGCTAAAATATATTTTTTTTCAAATCCAAAAACTTGAGGGATATTCAAAATTGAAACTTTTGGTCCTTTTTTCTTAAACTTTCATAACTTTGGCGATTTTCGTGATATTAGGGTCAATTTTTTTTAATTATTCGTAATAGGGCGCAGTTTTGAAAAAAGAAATTATTTTTAACTGCGTCCCATTGCGAATGATAATTTAAAACATAGACCTTATTATGATGAAAATCATCAAAGTTATGGAAGCTTAAGAAAAAAAGACCAAAATTTTCAATTTGGAATAAATCCTAAGTTTTTTTATTCTTTCAATAATTATTTTGTGTTTTTTCTCTCAACATCTAAGAAAACGGATACTAGAATTTTCAGCGAAACTATTAACAATAGCTGGAATTCTTCAGATGATTTGACATGGAATTGCTCTTATATATTTTTTACTCTGTAGAGTAACTTCTTTTTTCAAATAGAAATGTCGACAATTGTATAATGAGATTAAATTTTTAACTGTTTGTTTTACACAATAAGTATCGAAAGTAACATTGAAACTTTTTTGCTCTAATGCCATATTTATATTTCGAAAAAGGGTATATCTGCAGAACCAACTGATATATAATTATAATATCGGATAGCGACTACTACGTACCTGTAACTGTCTAATATTATCTTTGATATTATCTTCATATACATCTTCTTTTGCTACAGTCGGAAACACGTTCCGTTTGTCTGACTGGACGGTTTGTAACGAAAATTTCCCCGAAAGTAGACACACGGTTAGAAATAAGGAGATAAAAATTTCTCTGATTTAATTAGACCTGGGATCCCGTAACAAATACTTTGTTGTTTCCTCCCAGCTCGAACACCGCAGTTTGTAAAAATATCAATTTTAGTGGTTATAGTCCCGGAAAATATCTTTGTTTTCGTGATAAATAATAAAATAATAATATATAAAATGGCTCCAAGAGAAGAGAAGTTTGCGCTGGTCTGGTGGATCGATGATAAAAAACAATATGTCATTCAGTTCTCAATGATTCCGAAGAAGATTAGATAAGTAGGCTGAGTAGCTAATTTGAAGTCAAATTATTTGAAAGAAAAAAAAAACAATTCACTTCAAAGCAAAAGAAGTAGCTATTAGCGGTGAGTAGATCACTTTATTTTACATTATCTCATATAATTACATTTTTTCATGATAATGGCTCGAAATCTAACTTATTTACCTTCAATTCAACCAAAAAATACTTTGTATGCATACTCCTTCATAATTGGTTACCTATTTACTTTGCAAAACCCTCAAAAGATAATTTTATTCCTATTAACTTCCATTACTTATTTCCAAAATTTACAGAATTTGTTAAAAATAATTAATGTTTTCATTTCAATTGCACAATAAATAATATTGACAATATTTGAATTTTTACAACTTATTTTATTAAAATTGTTTTCAATATCCCGCCATTTAAATTTTCTTTATTCGCATTTATTTTCAAAATTGTACCCTATTATGTCATTTATTTCTCTTTATTCGATTCCAAGACTATTTACCTTTATTCTTCAAGCGACCGAATCTATTTCAAATCAGGCCGGGTTCTTCCATTGGAATCGCAGAATCTCTCGAAACAAAATATGTTGTTTTTCAGAGGAAATTCGGCGATACGCATTTTTCTGATTTGCGAAAAAAATGCGAAAAAGTTATGCGTATTTGAATGTTGTGCTTCGTTTTGAAAAAAACTCCATTTTTTCTTCAAACTTCCATAACTTTTGACCCATTGAGATATTTATTATTTTCTTCTTGATTCTAATAGCGTTTATCATCTTCTTTCTAAGCGCGACCGAATTTTGAAGAAAGGTTTAAAATTAACAAAAGGGGTTTTTTTAAAATGAAAGATCGATTTTCGCAAAAAACCTCAAAAACCTCAAATCAAATTTGAATTTTTCGCAATTTTTTTTTAACTTTTACTTTGATAATGAAGATAGTCTGTTAGTTTGATGCTCGCGAAATAACTTTTGTAGGAAGGAGAATACTTTTTTTTAAATCGAATTTTCTACTTTTCCTTGAAAACAATGACAGATACAAAAAAATGTCTTGTCTCAAAAAAATCTCAAAAAAATGTCTTCAAAATTTATTTTGTTTTCTTGTGATACCTCTCAGAGTTTACAAGAAAAATTCAAAAATTACATAAAAAGAAAATGTCTCCTGGCTTAGCTGGCATGATGCTGATGAAATGCCTTTCTTCTATGATTAGAAACTCTTCAAAATTTTTTAAAAGAATAAAAAAGGTTTTTCAGAAAATGTATTTTTTCATGTTTCCAAAATTCAAAGAAGCGAATGAAAAAGATTTTCTTAAAAGCCCCACCCTTTTGATCCTTCTAAATATTTTTTCAAATTTTCTGCTAATAGAACAAAAGCATCTTATAAGGACCATGCGAGCTAAACCATTTTTGAGGCCGGTAGATTTTTCCCCCCTAAAAATGTGATTTTAAAAATTTTCTCGTAAACTATGGAAAATATCGCAAAACAACAAGAGACATTTTTCATTGAACTTTTTCAGACGTGCAAATATTCATCTCAACATTTGTTCGTATTCGTCACTGTTTTCAAGAAAAAGTAGAAAATTGGATTGTGAAAAAAAAAGAATTCTCCTAGCTAGAGAAGTTATTCAACAAGCATCAAACTTACGAGATATTATTATTAACAAAGCACAAGTTAAAAAAAAAATTGGTAAATATTTAAACGTGGGTTATTTGAGAAAAACTGCTGCTGTTATTTCGTTAATTTTAAACCTTTTTTCAAGTCTCCATCGCATTTTCAAAGAAGACGATAAACGCTACTTAAATATGAAAGAAAATAATAAATAACTTTTTTAAGTCAAAGTCATAAAGGGTATGGCCAAAAATCAACATAATTGTGATTTAAGATTTTATAAAAGATTACTATATGTTATTAAAACAAAAAAAATTAAATAGGGCGATGGCCCCAATTCTTCGATGTTGAAATTCTCTCAACTTTCACTATTCTCTTATCCAGATTTCATTTTTATTCTACAATTTTTCTTAAGAATACAACACAGTAACATTTTAACTTAACGGAGCCTTCACCTTACTTAATCTTGTAACTTAGTACTATTGTAGTAATAATTATTTTCTTGAGATTATTATAAATTTATTATTTTGAAAAACTATAAAAATGTATAAACAAGCAGGATAATCAAGCTCATGCTGTTCTATAATATGTGTACTTCGATATTTATATCATAATATGGTTTACTTCATTATAGAACTTCGTTCGTTTTTAAAACACACTGTTACTGGTTTATAATAGTTTAATATTTTGTGATATCAATAATGACTTCATTCTATTTTAAAAGATTCCAATAAAAAAATTATAAGGAAAAAAGGATTTATAACTCATCAGCGAAAGTAATATAAAAGTGCGCGAAAAACATATTAATTGACGAAAGATTAACAAAAGTTGAGTGAAACAAAGACACTGTGACATTGTGTACATATTACATAACATTTTGCTTCTTCATTTAACAACGAATAGCAGTTTTTATTTCAAGTTGCATAACACTTAGGATTTGTTGACGAATAAAAAAACCAACATTATTTTGTATATTGATTTATTCAATAAAAGATACACGTTGTTTTGAACGCTTAATAAGAAAGTGTTATTGAATGATTTTGCAAAATAACTTAAAATATTACGCAAATGTCGCTATGTTTTCGTCTAACTCTACTTTTGTTAATCTTTCGTCAAATAATTTTATTTTGTGCGGGAAGGTAGAATGTGGAGCATTGAAGTAGAGGCAAAAACTGAGCCCCTACTTTGACGCGCCAAGTGGAAGATTTGGAAATTTGTGCCCATTAGAGCGCTAAAGTAGGGGCAAAAATCGCATTGGAATAGCCTCTACTTTAAAACCTTAGCCCCTACAAATGACAGCGTAAAGAGCGTCAAATTAGGGTCTATATTTCGACTCGGGTCTACTATTACATTTTTTGTTGAAAATTAATCTTCTAAGGTTGAAAACCCAACTTCTTCGTTAAAAGTTTAACTACTTTCTCAAAAATTCATTTTTTTTTGTATAAAGATGCATAATTTTAGGCGAAAATTCATCTATTTGGTGGAAAATTTCACTGTTTTGTGCAAAGCTCATCTCTATGGCTTGCAAATTCAACATTTTGGATACAGTTTTCTTCATTGACTGAAAAATCTTTCGTGGATTTGGAAGTTTATCTTTTTTGGTAGAAATTTCATCTTTTTTATTCAACTGTTTTTGATTTGAAATTAGAATCTTTTCTTGGTTAAAACATTAACTCTCACATGTTTTTTCAGAATTCATCGGTTTGGTCGGCCCCTTAGATCAGGTTAAAGATTATACCATTTAAAAGTTGAGCACTTAAACTTTATTAACTTAAAAAAAAAGACATGTGAAATTAAATAATATCAATTTTGAAAACCTAAAAATTTCACGTCATAATCGGTTATAATAAAACAATAAACAATTTCAAAATTAAATTTATAATATATGTTGAAACTGAAGCAATTTCGATTTTGAAGTATGTCAAACTGACAATCTAAAATTAGTTATTCGAAATCAATAACTTTCAAACTTGTATACTACAAGTGAATTATTATTCAATTTATGTGCCATTTATTAAGAGAACTAGTTAAAGATACAAGAGTCATGTGGGTTTCCGAATGCAATTCTGATCATTACCTTTCAGTCTGCAAAATAAACTTAGGGCGGGGATGGAGAACCAAGAAAACAAAGAAAACGAAACAAACACGAATAAAAATTGAAAATTTACAGAGACAAGAAGTGCAAACAGAGTTTCAAAAGAGGTTAACTGAACGCATAGATAGGGCAACGTGGGAAGCGCTTATAAGCAATAAAGCTATAGAGGGCGCGTGGACTTTGTTACGGGATATCATTGTCAAAACTGCGACCGAAGTATGTGGTACGGCGGTTGGAGGAAGAAAGTATGGCGATGCGTGGTGGAACGATGAAATTGCGGCAGCCCAAAAAGAAAAGAAAGAAGCGCACAATAAAACGCTGAACATGACAGGTCTTAGCGATGCGGAGAGAACTAGACTTAAAAATGATTACAGACACAAAAATAGGAAAGTTAAACGACTAGTCAAAGAGAGTAAAGAGAAAATCAGAACAGAAGAAGAGAACAAAATAAAAAACTGCTTTGAAGGAATTATGAAACTATTATATAAACAGTTGAAGGAAAGTAAAAGTACAGAGTTTGCTAGCATGAGAAACAGTAAAGGCGAAATGCTATATGATATAGACGGGATAGTAGACGCTTTAAAAGACTCTTTTAAAGAACTATTAGGAGGTGAAGATATAGGGCAACAAAACTGCGACATAGAACATAATGCACTAGAAAACCCAATTGAAAAAGTCTGTGTCACTGAGGTCAGAGATATAATTAAGAACTTGAAAAACGGTAAGGCTGCGGGTATAGACAATATTAGCGCTGAAATGCTTAAATACGGTGGCGAGTACATACCTTACAGGTTGTGCGAATCAATAAATTTATGTTTCGAGACAGGAGAAGTCCCAGACGATTGGAGAAAGGCGATTATTGTACCAATATATAAAAGAAAGGGAGATAAAAGCAACTGCAGTAATTACAGAGGTATCAGCCTACTAAGTACCGTAAGTAAAATATACTCAAAAATACTTATTCGTAGGGTAATGGAAATTACAGAAGAGAAGATATGGGAAGTCCAGAGTGGTTTTATGCCAGGAAGATCATGTACAGATCAGATATTTAGCCTAAGACAGATCACAGAAAAAAGCTTGAGATTAGGAAAGAAAGTTTTCTGTGCATTTATTGACCTAGAAAAAGCATTCGACACGATAAATAGAATTAAACTTTGGGAAGTCCTTAAAGAGTATGGAGTGAATGGAGGGCTCCTACAAGCAATAAAAACAATATATACAGGTAGTAAAGCGAGTGTAAGGGTAAATGGGAAAGAGAGTGAATGGTTCGATATCATGCAAGGCGTGAAACAAGGATGCGTTATGTCCTCGTGGCTATTTATCATATTCATGGATAAGTGTCTTAGAACTGCCCTCTTCGACGAAAAAGGTGTAGATCTCGAAACCGTCAAGGTACGTGGGTTGGCTTTCGCAGATGACAAGATTGTTATGGCAGAATCAGTCGAAGACTTGCAAAGAATGTTGAATAAACTTAATACAAGCATGAAGAACATGGACCTCAAAATTAACGTGAATAAAACGAAAGTCACGGTGTTTGAGGAAAAAAGTGAGAGAACAATATGCAACATAGTCCTAAATGATGAGAAATTAGAACAAGTTGACAAGTACGTATATCTAGGTAGTCTATTCACTAACGACGGAAAAATAGATGGGGAATTAGATAGGCGCATAAATAAGGGTAAGCAGGTTATCGGTAGAGCAGGGTCCATCCTCACAAATAAAAACATATCAAAAAAAGCTAAAATGGACATACATAACTCTATTTTCGTACCGACTGTACTATACGGTAGCAAAACGTGGACCTGTCAAGAAAAGGACAGGAGTAAAATCAACGCGATCGGTATGAAACCTCTGCGCATAATATGCGGGAAAACACTGATGGACAAAGTACGAAACGAGACAATCCTCAAAGAATGTGATACAGGGGAGACACTAGTTGACATATGGGAAAGAAATCAGCTAAGGTGGTTCGGACATCTTGAAAGAATGAAAGATGAACGATTGACCAAGCAAGTGTATAAAGGTAAAGTAAATGGCAGAATGCCCAGAGGTAGACCGCCGAAAGAATGGTTAGAATCTGTGAATGAGACACTAATACGAAGAGACATAAGAAGCCATAGAAATACAAGAGCCTGCATGAAAAAATGCATGGACGTGAATGAAGCTAGAGTAGTATGCCAGGACAGAAATGTGTGGCGACAAATAGTTTATGAACAGAGTGACAATAGAGTGAATGATGCCTGAAACAAAGACCTTGGATACTAATGGGCCCAAGTGGGGAACCATACATAACAATTTTGTGAGGCTCCTTACTTGGGGTGATCGCTAGAGAGATTGATCAGCAACCTGGGTCGGAGCAGTGTTGCGGAGTGAACGTGTCATTTATATAAATAACACGACAACTCCAGATCAGTCTAAAACATCTATACATAACACCTTCATACCCATTCACCCTATACCCATATACCGATCAACCTCATACCTATATACCTATTTCACTACTTTCCATCCGAGCAAGTCACGCCTACCCCGGAAGGGAAAAGGCTTAATGGTATAATAATAATAATAATAATAACGTGGATGCAAGAGAGGGCTGGCAGGTTGCAGGGAGAACCTGTTAATAGACAGGTGTATTACCCAGGACTCGATCAGGTATCGACGCAATCTGTCCATGGCTTGGATTGATTACCGTAAGGCATTCGATAACAAGAACCATGAGCTTCTTATCAAGCTCCTTGAGTGCATGGAGGTGCATCCAAAAATAGTGAGATGCATAAAAGAGCTGATGCTCTTGTGGCGGACAAGATTTGTCATAACATCTGACAAAAGACAAGTGACTACAAGCTTTGTCACTTATAAGAGGGGGGTCTTTCAAGGAGACTCTCTAAGTCCGATACTTTTCTGCGTTTCCCTCTTGCCTCTATCTATTGTGCTCCGAGGCAAAAGCTCTGGATACCTATGTGGCCCGCCGAGCAGAAGAGAATATAAGGTCAACCACCTTTTATACATGGACGACCTTAAACTCTTTGCTTCCTCAAAAAAGGACCTTAACATCCTTGTAGATGCGGTAAATAGGTATTCTAAAGCGATTGGCATGAGCTTCGGACTGGACAAGTGTGCCTGCGTCCACCTACACCAAGGAAGACTAGAAACTACATCATCCAGTGACGATCAGGATGTTCAACTCATAGGCGGAAATACCATTCAACATCTTGGTATTGGAGAAACATATACATATCTTGGAATACCGCAAGCGGAAACCCAAAATGTGCATAACTTGAAAACGGCCCTTGGAAAAAGGTATCGCGAAATTCTCAGAAAAATTTGGGCTTCCGAATTATCTGGAAAGAATAAGATCCAGGCGACCAATATGCTGGCCGTTCCTATACTGCTCTACACGTTTGGTGCAGTAAAATGGAACGTCGATGAGTTAAAACAACTTGATCGAAGCACACGCAAGATGATGACAATTCAACGAAGTCTTCATCCTAGATCTTCCGTACCTCGAATATATCTCCCTCGCGATAAAGGAGGTAGAGGATTGCTAAGCTTAGAGGTTCTTCATCGAAGAACGGTTCTGGCTACAGCCTGTTCAGTTCTAAAAAGCACGGATTCCCTTATGCGACTCGTACATCAACATGAAGTCGCCAATGCTGCGGTGTTTCTATACCATGCAGCAGATAGGGCCGCAGAGGAGCTTGACCTCCCATTTGATTCCAGCGACATTACACATGGCCTAGCATCACTAACACCTCTGGTGCTCAAAAGTCGTATACAGGAAGCAGAACATACGCTTCTACTAAGAGAACATGCTGAGAAACCCCTCCATGGTAAGTTCTACGGTATCCTACGTAGAGAAGAGCTTTCGATGGGTCTGACCAACATGTTTCTCAAATCTGCTGGATTGAGATCGGAGATCGAGGGATTTCTTTTTGCCTGTCAAGACGGCGTCATAGACACCTTAGTTTACCGCGAGCGCATAATGAATATACCTGTACGCGATACCAACTGCCGAGCGTGCAAGCTAGAGCCCGAAACACTTGGACATGTTCTCAGTGGATGCTCTAAATATGCACGCTGCGCGTACATAGAGAGACACAATGCAGCTCTAAAAGTGATATATTACCATCTTAGGCATTTCTATGGTGTTGATCTATTGCCCGTCTTGCCATACGCCCAGGGGGAACTCGAGTCAGTCGTGGAGAATGATCAGTGTAAGATCTACTGGAATTTCTCATTCTCCACCACTCAACGTATCAGTGCTACGAAGCCTGACATTGTCCTCCAAGATCTGAAGAAGAAGATCATTTACGTGATTGAATTCTCGGCACCAGCCGATGGTAATATCACGGCAAAGGAGGGAGAAAAACAGGCGAAATATCAAGCACTTCTTTTCGAGCTGAGTAAGCTGTACCAAGGCTACAAAGTCCATCTTATAATTCTCATAATCGGCTGCCTTGGAGGTATGAAAGCTTCATTTATTAGCCAACTCAACAAGATTCCGGCTTGCCAGCGTCAGGCTCATTTCACCGCGAACCGGATGCAAAAGGCTGTTCTCCTGGGATCACTCCATCTGGTCCGTCAACACTGTTCCTCTTAAATTCTACAAAGATTGGTAGCTCTAAAAAAGTATCCAGAGGTGAAACCTTCATCTCCAACTGTCTTGTCTGCCGCGTAAGGTCATCCGCGGCTAGAGACCTGACTCCAGGGAACAGTGTTGCCCGATGTTATCACGCGTAAATTTCCCGCTCTTGCTTACCTTCTAGGACAGAAGGAGCAGAAGCGGATGACGTACACGTTCTAGTAGCTTTGGGATTGGTTTCTTTAAGGAATCATGATCGAAGCTTCCGGAGCCTACAACTTCTCTAAAAAAAAATAATAATAATAATAATAATAATAATAATAATTAATATACATTGCCCTACCGAAGGTGTTCTCGCGTTGTCGTCGCGGTAGGGCTTGAGCTTTCCTCTCATGAATTTGAAGGCTATGTTGGCCGTAGCATTGCTACTGACAGGGTTTCCCATGCCAGACAGGCAGAAAACGAAGAGGAAAGTGACTAAGAGGAACACCAAAACCCATAAATGATAATGGAGAGCATTTTAAAAATTTTGAAACGCTTGTCGCTACCCGAGGATCGTCGGGGCGCCCCTGGAGCCACCGCTGGGGGCCACAGCATGCGGGACGGTGATGATGGTGAGCTGCGAGATGGTCAGGCAGATCTCACTAATCAAACAGCTGGCCAGCAAGAACATCTGCGACATACGGTAAGCAGTGAAACATCAACTGCGTCTGCTGAGGATGCTTTGGCTAGCGTTAGCTATTTGCAGCCAACCACTTCAACAGAAATACCGTGGGAGAGCATCAAGTGGGATACCACAATGAATGAGGAATTGATGCGTCTCTATTATGAAAGTGCGAAGTTTGAAACATCACGCAAAAAAGGACAAAATTTCAGAACGAAATTTGCCGCAAAGTATCCTCAAATAGAGAAAGTCGCATTGAGAGATCTTATCGCTAAGGTGAAGGACATCAGGACTAATCTACTCATCTCAGAAGATCGAGCAATGGAGATTAAACAGCAGGTTGATTTGGAGTGGAAGAACAACGGCAATGAACAGCAGTTAGAGGAAGCCGCGTCACACGAACAAGCAGTGGCAATTGATGTTCTTCCTCAACCTGGTGATGATCCAGCACCACCACATCCTCCGGAGGCAGATGGCCTAATACAACCAGTGCCAGAAGCCGAAGTTCAACAACCAAGGAAGCGATTAAAATGGACATACCATATGAACAGAGATGTGATGCGCTTTTATTTTTTGGCAAAGAAAAGTGGGCAAAGTGTAAGGAGAGAACATCATCGTCTCTTCTTACTTAAGTACTCAGGTCTAGCCACAAGAATAAATGAGCAGAATCTAGCAGATCAAAAACGCTCGATATCTGTAAACAAATTGCTTTCGGCTGTTGAAATAGCTGCCATCGAAATGGAAGTGGAACAGCAGCTTCCTATTGATGAACTTCTATTGGAAGATGTGGAAAACGAAAACTTGATTGCAGCTGAAGACATAGGTGCTAGGGATAATGAACACCAAGTACCGGATGGGCTAGAACCACATCCGGATATCCTAAACGATGATATAAACAGCGAAGTCCCAGAAAATCTACAGCACCTTGAAAGGAATTTTGGTCATGCTCTACTAGAGTTCAGACATGTAGAACCAACACAAAGGCATTCACTGCCCAAGATGAACATCACAAATGATCCGCGTGCACTAATAGAACACCTAAACAGCAAGGTTTTACCTATGCATTTGAACGCAACACAAAATGCGTTAGTGGTGCAAACTCTTGTATACTGTGCAGCTGTGGCAACCGTTAGAACGTTGGGCCGCAGAACTAGGCCTATAAATGCAGTCTTCGCCCCAAGACAGGAGCAAGATCCGCCATGGAAGATCAGGTTGGATATGGATGTCAGCAAAGTAAGGTGCAAATTGGGTCGACTGACTCAATATGAAAAAGGAAATCGAACCAGAAAGCTGATACACCATGCTATTAAAATCATCCACCCTCGGTACATCGAGACATTGACACCAGCAATATTGGATGAGATTATAGACTCCCAGCGGCAGAGACTTGATGTTCTTACTGCTAGACTGCGTCGGTACAAGAAAAGTAGTGCAAGAAGGCAACAAAATCGAACCTTTCAGACAGACGAAAGAAGGTTCTATCGTGAACTGAGTATACAGCAAAATAACCAGCAAGACACCGAAGTCCCTCAATTGGAAGAAATGACTAACTATTGGTCAGACGTTTGGGGAAAAACTAACAGAAGCAATTTGGACACTGCGTGGTTCCAACTAGAGAAAGCAAGAGCAAGCAATAACCCTGAAATGGAACTGACGAACATCACAGCTTTAGATGTTTCAGCGGTTTTGAAAAAAGCATGTAACTGGAA
>CAKNXH010059963.1:0-18375 GCA_932178445.1 Andricus quercusramuli | reverse complement strand
CGATAGCCTGTCTTCCAATAATATATAAATGTCTTACAGCTATCATACTAAATAAGGTATATTCTCACTGTGACGAGAATGATATCCTTACAGAAGAACAACAAGGATGTTGTGAAAACTCCCGAGGCAGTAAAGATCTAGTCACCATAGACGCTGTTGCCATGACGCAAGCTCGTAAACACCAAAGGAACTTGCACATGGCATACATTGACTACAAGCAAGCGTTTCCTTCCGTACCACATGACTATTTGCTTGAAGTCTTAAAAGTATACAAAATTTGTCCACGCATCATTGACTTCCTAAGTCGTGCGATGATGCTATGGGGTACAAGAATCAAGTATTTTGATCATGGACAACTGAGGATAACTAGATCAATACGCATTAAGACGGGTATATTCCAAGGAGACTCCTTCAGTGCATTATGGTTCTGTTTAGCGTTGAACCCACTGAGCAAAACTTTAAATAGCATGTCTCATGGGTTCCGAGTAAATGATAATGAGGATGGTCATCAAGTGACCCATCTTCTATACATGGATGACCTGAAGCTATACGCTAGTTCGGACGAGAAATTGCAACAAGTGATTGATGATACAAAGCAGTTTTCCAATGATATCAACATGGAGTTTGGACTAGATAAATGCCGAACAGTGCATTTAATCAGAGGAGAATTAGGGACCGCAGAGATAGACAACGATTTCGGGAATGACATCGAGGCAATGGCTGAGGGCGAGTCATATAAATACCTGGGTATTCTTGAATCTAAGGGTATTCAGCATACGATAGTTAAGAAAAGCCTAACGACTGCCTTCACTACAAGACTCAGATTGGTTCTGAAGAGTTCTCTTAGCTCGGCACACAAGATCAGGGCAATCAACACCTACGCCATCCCTGTTCTCACGTACTCCTTTGGGCTCATCAAATGGTCGAACACTGACCTCGAACGATTAAACAGAATCATCCGCGTAGAAAGGACGAAACACCGAATGCACCACCGTAATTCGGCGAGTGAAAGGGTAGTTCTACCACGACATAGAGGGGGCAGAGGCATTGTAGATGTCAGAAAACTGTGTGAGTCACAAGTTACACAGTTGCGAGACTATTTTAAAAGCAAGCGAGATGTTACGCTTTACAACACCATCTGTAAAGCGGATCTTGACTACACGCCTTTGAATTTGTCCTCAGAGGAGGCCTTGAATATCAGGGCCGAAACCATAGAGGAATTAGAAACGCAATGGAGACAGAAAGCCATCCACAGCGAACACCCCAAAACGCTAGATCAATATGAAGTGGATAGTGAGGCATCCAATATTTGGCTGAGAAAGGGACTCCTGCATCCAGAAACGGAAGGATTCGTCATTGCGATTCAGGATAGAGTTGTTAGCACCAGGAATTATCGCAAACACGTGTTACATCAAGACGTGGTCGACCGGTGCCGATTATGTGGAGATACCGACGAATCCATCGAGCACATTATTGATGGTTGTCGCGTAATGGCTCAAAGAGAATATACGCACAGACATAATGATGTGGCGGGCATTGTACATCAACAACTTGCCTTAAACCTAGGACTCTTAACAGAATGGATGCCTTTCTATAGATACATTCCAATGTCAGTTTTAGAAAATGAAGATTACATCTTATATTGGGATGTGACTATCCAGACGGATCATTACATCCGAGCCAATCGACCTGACATCGTGATGCGAGAGAAAAAAGGTGGAAGAGTCTACATCATCGACATTGCTTGTCCGCTCAACCGAAATTTGCAGGCAACCTATACAACCAAGATTCATAAGTATAGCGAGCTAAGGCATGAAGTTAAGGCAATATGGAGGAATGTGAAACATGCATCTATTCATCCTATTGTGATTTCGGCTACAGGCAATGTGCACGCAAGATGCACTGAACATCTTGAACATTTAGGAGTCAGTAGGGTACTGGCGGCAGCTCAAAAGGCGGTTTTATTAAACACCTGTCGCATTGTAAGAAACTTCCTAGACCATCAGGAAGCAAGTGACTAAGAACCTATGGCGTGATACATGGTAGCTCTAAGAAAGCATCCAGAGGCGACTGGTGTCACCTTCAGCACTCACGGCCGCTGTGTAAGGATAACAGCGGCAAAGCCAAACTGCAAACTACATCATGCTTCTAATTTTGTACCTACAACATCATCGTAAATGATTTCAAACAACGTATTGAAATAACTTATAACATCCTGATCTCATCAGTCACTTGACTTAGTCCGTGGCTATGACGAAAAACCGGGTTCATCCGAGAAAAAGTATGAAAAATAATATAATTGCAAAGGCACCAAATAAAAAGCTATCGGTGAACGGAAGGGAAGTAATCGGGGAATCTAGAAATACTTCGGTATATGTGGGAATATGTAGGAATATAAGGGAATATTTGGGAATATCAAGAATATTTGGGAATATAAAGAATATCAAGAATATTAAGAATATGTGGGAATATTTAGTGAATGTACCAGGGATATCAGAGTGGTCGACTGATGGTAGGCTGATGTGGCCATATTCATATATGTGCATTCGCTGTCAGTCTACCTGTTGTGTAAACGGCTACTTTCAAATCTAAAAAGACGCTGATAAAACGCGTAAATCATGTCTGCGTTACATAAAAGTAATTATTCAAATAATTGTTCGAAAGTATTCGAAAAGATATTGAACTGTAGGGTACACGGAAAAAAAATTTCATTAAATTTTATAGAACTAGTCCTATAGTAGAGGATACGACGGGTAGTTTATTAAAAGTTAAAATCTTCTTGGTTTTACATTGCATCGAACTATTCTACAAAATTTAATACAGAGTTCTCTAAAATGCGAAAAACGTAGAATAGTTCTAGAAAATCTAAAAGTCCAGCTAATATACAGTCTACATCGGAGAAGTCTCGAAACTATAGAGAACAGTTCTATAAAATCATGGCCGATTTTTAGCCTAAAAAAAATCTTTTTTATTATCATTATTATTATCATTATGCTTTAATATTTGTTCACATATTTAAGTACATAATTATTTACTATTACACAAACAATCACTACCCAAATAATCGCACGCTATTAAAATTATTATTCGCTGTGCGCTTGAACCCCCTACCTACGCATTCGGAGCTCCTGAGAAAACCTCACAGCTAACATAACTTGTAGTATAAAAAAAAAATCTAAAATATAAGCTACAGCTGTGAAGGGCTGTTTGACAAATTTTTGTGATTTGAAAATTCTAGGTTAATGATTTCGGAAATTTGAAATTTCTGGAGTTTTATATTTATAATGTCAGTAATTTCAAGAATATCATATTTCGAAAATTTAGTTTAAAATTTAGGTAATTACAAATTTCGGGATCTTTAACATTTTTTAAATTTTGGAAACTTTAAATTTCGAACAAATTTTTAATCGCAAATTCTTTTTTGGTTATAAATTCTAGTAGGTTCAAGATTAATAAGATGTTATATAGCTATATAGAATAAGTTTATATAAGTTATATGAAATTAAAGGCTTGCATTGCAAATAATTTTAAAAGTTGAATTCCCAATTCTATATTTTTTGAATCGATTAAATAAGATATGACATGGAAAAAGTTGAATCTATTTCAATTTTTAACGTTGAAAATTAAAATCTTAAGTCTTCCAATAACCGACACATCGCTAAATGGCAAGTCCACTACCCGGGTGCACCGGAACGTGCACCAGGTCGTTCAAGACGTCTTCTACGAGAACTTTTTTAGAATCTAAATTGTGTCAATAGCCAAACTAACTACCATTAAGAAAATATGAGAGAAAACAAAGTTTTCGTATTTTTATTTCGGTCTTACGATACATTTAGAAAAAATTTAAAAAAGAAATCGAGTCAAAATTCCTTTTTATTGACGTTTCGGCCTCATCTGTGGGCCTTCATCAGAAAGAAACATCTTAGAGAATAATCGAACTCAATCATAAATATACGTCGAAGCGAATGACAACATTTTAAAATTTTGTAAAGTCAGATCATTCTGAAGTTTTAAAAATCACTATGAAGTTTGTAAAAAAACATCAGTTTGTTTGCTGTTTCACAGCATTTTAATTACAAAATATGAACCTTTTTTAACATATTGGGAAAGTTCCTTGGACTTTATAGTTTCCCAATACTTTTTTTACAAACTTCATAATGATTTTTAAAACTTCAGAATGATATCTGACTTCACAAAATTTTAAAATGTTGTCATTTGCTTCGACGTATATTTATGATTGACTCTGATTATTCGTTTGTATCGATGAAGGCCCACAGATGGGGCCTAAACGTCAATAAAAAGGAATTTTGACTCGATTTAGTTTTTCAATTTTTTCTAAATGGATCGTAAGACCGAAACAAAAATATGAAAACTTTATTTTCTCTCATATTTTCTTAATATAAAAAAACGATCGAAGGAAGCTTGACTTGATGATTTCTTTAGAAATCTTGAGGTTTATCTACCAAAATAACTACCAATGGTGAGTCGACGATAGTTAATTTGGTGGTTGAAACAATTCAAATTTCTAAAAAGTTCTCGTAGAATACGTGCTAAACTACCTGGTGCGCGACTCGGTGCACCCGGATCGTCGACTCACCATTGGTAGTTATTTTGGCTATTGATACAATTTAGATTCTAAAAAAGTTCTCGTAGATGACGTCTTGAACGACCTGGTGCACGTTCCGATGCACCCGGGTAGTGGATTCACCATTTAGAGATGTGTCGGTTATTGGCAAAATTAATATTTTAATTTTCAACGCGTGCTAATGTTCTTTAAGACTTGAATTCTTTTTTTTTCACGCGGGAGCCATGCGGAAAAGTCGCTGCCTGCGCACAGTAGCGACTGCGCAGCTACATTTTAAAGAACTGAAGTCTATAGATCTTCGATTGAAGTAGTTCACAAACACTCAATACTTCGAATCGAATTTCTATGAGATTTTTCAACATTTTTTGAAGAATTTTTCTATACATTTGACTGAATTGAGGTATTTAATCCTTATAATTATGTGATTACAAACTTTCAATACCTCAATTGTGATTTCTACGAAAGTTTTCAGCATTCTTTCATGAATTTCTCTATATATTTTATTAAACTTTTTCAAATCGGAGTTCAATATAAAGTTTACAGAATTCTTGTAGAGTTATTCTAGGTTAGTTCTATATTAAATCCTGAAAGCAGCTCCCTGGCACTGAAAGCTAAAAATGGGCACACATTTGAATGCCCTGCGCGTTAGTACTTAAATAGTCCGAGCGTAGCGCTGATTACCTATAGGGCCGACTTTCTTGAAAATACATGGCAAAATTGTCAACATTCGAAGTTTTTTTATAATTTCTGATAGTTTGTTAGTCCTTTTTTCGTTTTTTTTTTGCTTAAAATGATCAGTGATAAATAATTATTTGAAAAAACATTAAAAATGGTGAAGTGTTTAGCAGTGAACTGTGATTCTGGTTACAAAAAGAAACGGAGTTCGGAGGAGCAAACTCAACGGTTTTTTTATGTGCCAAAAGACAAAGCGCGTCAATCAAAAAATCACAAAAAGCAATTTTGACAGATGAGATTAAAGTCAAAGAAGGTCAAGCGGTTTTGTTTGTGTAAGTTATTGTATGAATTTAATTATCGTATTTATTTTCCTTTGTGTATATATTGCTTTTTTTATTATGTACTTTGAAATAAAAATTCCGCCAGAGTTTAAACATGAATTCGTGGCATAAAATTAATAATTAAAAAAAAAAATAATTTAAAGAACTAAATAATAATATCTTTAGCTCCAAAAAATATATTTTCTATTTACAATTTGTAAAATTTCCAAAAATAATGCAAATAATTTGTATATGAGTATCAATAATTCATCATATTCTCTTGGCATACTATCTAATTTGGCAATTATTTAAATTTGAGAACGCGCTATACTTATTTGTGGGAAAAATATTTTGTTTTATTATTAACAAAATTTTATTTTATATTATTTAATAATTTTTTGAAATGCTTGTTGCAGTCATTTCATTTATTGAAATTTTATATTACATATAAGATTCATAAAAATTATCCTTTTTTATTTAAAAATTGACTTTTAATTAATCTCATATACATACCTCTTGATTATTGCCATTTTTATAATTGCAAAATAATTTGGTAAGTTACTTCATGCTGTTTCAAAATAAAATGTTTTAATATTAAATTAGGTACATGAATTTTTACGACGCAAAAAACCTTTTAATTTTAATTTTAAATCGTGACACTAAAGTTCCTAAATTGATTAATTATTCAATTAATAACAATTTTATTGTTATTACTTTGTTTAAATTTATTATATTAAATGTATTATCTTGGAAACATTTTTCGTATTGCTTTCACACATTTAATCACTTACACGCTTAATATATTTTACTTTTATCGTTATACATTTTATACTAGTATATGCATTTTTGCCATGTATTTTAAAGAAAGTCGGCCCTATAGGTAATCAGCGCCACGATTTCGCCTGGTGGCCGTGATCCACCTTTCAGCCAACTTTTATAATACAGGCCTACATGAAAGTGCCAGGGGGCTGCCTGAAAGTTATACAGAATATAGAAAATTTGTTGAAGGTTCGCTCTCATCCTCGACTCTTGCAATACTTCAAGAAAGATTAATGAACTTTTTTTTTCCGTGTATTGGACCTAATAATTTTTCATCGCAGTTACCCCAATGAGCTCCCTTAGCTCAATCGGTCAGGCGTTTGGTAGAACTCGGTGCGTGCGTGCCAACTCGGGTTCGATCCTTGGTGCTTGCCGATTTTTCAATGTTCTATATGTTAGTAATGAAATAATATTATGAAAAATATATCTATGAAATAATTTCAAATTTTCTTGATATTTATCATGGATAATCAGATATTATTATTTTATTTTTGCTGATGAATAACAAATGGTTACTTTTATTCATCCATAGGGGGATATTATATTAAAGAATTTGCAGCGTCAAAAGGAGGTATATTCTATATTGAAATCGCTGCTCATTTAGAACCTACTTTTCTGCTCCCGGTCCATATTGAGGTAGAAGTTAAAGGTTCAAAGTAGAAACTAAATTTCACGTCGGGTTTGAACATTCTTAAGCCATTTTGTACTTTTTGGTAGAAAATGTAGTGAACACGGTTAGAAAACAAAAAAAGTTTCCATCCTGCTCCGTGTATGAAACATAAAAAGTTCCCGCTTTGAAAGTAAAGTCCTGTACACTTCCCGCATCAATAAATTTCCCGTGCAATTCTAGCTTTTCACGTTTTTCCCACACGCTGGATACCCTATATAAATGAATTTAACACAAGTTTCCTAAAAATCCATTAGCCACATTATCTGTAAAACTAATTATTATAAAAAAAAACGGTAATAAAGCTAAAAGATCAAAAACTGTGATTTTCTATACAATATGATCCTGATCAAAGAATTTTTTAACTGAAAGCTGTTTTTTTCTATTTGTGTAATGAATTCTTTAACGAAGAACTCCAGGTGGTTTTTATACATTTTCACGTAGATTTGACGCACATCTAGTAAACGCCTTCAGGTCTCTTTTGCGTAAAATGTTATACAATCCGTACTTAGCATACGTTGTATACGTTGGCACTGTGATCCGACAAGTTTATTTCGAGAAAGTGGCCTGGAATTATCGATCATGCGTACGGGAAATGAGTTTGGTCAAAAACGTACTGCGAAGCGAGAAACTAATCTAATATGCTAATTCCAACTAATGAACCTAAGCCACTGAAATTTCGATCTGGTCTTGGGATAAGAGCCATATCAAAAGCAGAGATAAATGGGGATAACGCGCATTAAGCAGATTCACATAACTGATGATATCAAATCGGGGTCAAGTATTGTTGAAAAATCCTGGCATAAACGTGACAAAGATTATTTCCACAAGTATAAATATATAACATATAATTCAAAAAAACTAATTGGAATTAGAAAACTAATCGAACTGGAAACAAGTACTTTGAAATTTATATTTGCAATTCCGCCATCCTTAAATTGTAGTATATACTTTATATATTAGCATACGGAAAAAATAAGTTTTATCAAGTTTACAGAACTAATTCAAGAGTAACGGATATGCAAGACAGTTTAGTGGAAGTCAGAAATGTCTGGTTATACGGTGTGGTGAAATATTTTTATTACATATATATGTATAACATTTAATTACTATTTAAAATCCGAGACGATACAACATGTACTCGCGCGCAGGTTATGAACTGTATGTTTGAGTTCTGGTAAATGTAAATCGGAGCTGATTCATAAAATCTATCAGAGCAATTTAACAAAAAAAAATATTTTGATTATATTATATAACAACATTATTATAATTATATTGTAATAAATGACATATTTGTGAAGTATTCGACTATACAACCAAAATTGAAGGATTTCTCAATATGCCTTTTTTTTGTTTGGACATTATTTTCTTGCAAAAAGCATAATTCAAATTCTGTTGATGATAAGGGGTCATTCATTAATTACATAAGGGCGATTTTGACTATTTTTGGTAGTAAGATATTACATGAGAATGGTTTTACCCCTCCCCCCTCCCCGCGAGGTAAGGTCTTGTAGAGATTTTTAAAACCCCCCCTCCCCCTCGGAACCCCTTCGTAATTGATGAATGGTCCCTAATCCAGTGAAGTTTTTTATGGATTGTAGATAAATATCCTTCCTTTCAAGTTACCCAGATGTAAAAATGAAATTTGTTTTTGAAAAACACATTTTCCGTAACAATTTTATAAACAATTGGAAATTGTTATGTGTTCTCCATACGCGACTAGGCAAAAATTTTACAAACATGTGGAATGAACCTCCAGCTTCGAGTTTCTGAAGAAAAAAATTGTATTTGACGTTGGGAGTGTGGAAAACGAATTTTTTCCTCACGCCGTACATCGGCTGGTAGTGGGATGAAATCAAAAACCGAGGTTCAAAATAACTTGTAGCTGGCAATTCTTAACCGATTTTTGGCCCGATTTTTGAATTTTTTTGTAACTTTTATGTTAATGCAAAAAGTGAATAAGTCGTTTTTTTTTGTTTATCTTCGTGAAAAAAAATTGTCTACGATCAGCATTGCCAGATGCACGGGAGCAGTTGAAAGCAAAGAAATTATGACATTGTTAAGTTAATTGTTATAAACAAGTTAACTTAACAAATAGTCTACACTATTGATTCTTCGTTTGCAAAGTAATTTTTTGCGTTAAAATTACTTCCTTCCATCGAAAAAATAATACTCAATCATAAAAATTTGACATCCGATATTTTGCATTAATTTGATAAACAAATTGTCTAAACAAATGCCTAGTGTGAACCTTTAAAGGTAGAAAGAAATCTTTTTTCTCCTAATTTTCCTCAAATTATATCGCCAGTGATGTTTAATGAAGGAAAATTATCATCCGATATTTTGTATAGATTGTATAAACAAATTATTTAAACAAATGGCCCGTGTAGACATTTGAAGGCAGAAAGAAATCTTTCTTTCATAATTTTCCTTAAATGATGTCGCCAGTGATGTTTAATGACGGGAAACTACCATCCAATATTTTTTATTAATTTTGTGAACAAATTATATAAACAAATACCTAGTGTGGATTTTTGAAGGCAGAGAACATTCGTTTTTTCGCAACTAGCCTCAAAATATGTTGCCAGTGATGTAATTGTTGTTTCTTTCAATTTTCGAAATGTAGTATTCTTAGGAATATATATGTTACAGGCAAAGTATATAATCCAGGCATTACATATAATCCCTAGGCATTATATATAATGCCTGATCACTTCAGGCAAAGTATGTAATCGAATACTTATTACATACTTTGCCTAGGCAATATATATATAATCCCTAGGCATTATATATAATGCCCGGTACGAGATAGGCAAAGTATATCATCTTGATTTTGAATATAATGATGTAGTGGAAGAAGGGCATGAGAAATTGAACTTTGAACTGAATTTTTCTTTTAAATCAAGAACTGATTAAATTTCAATGAGATTCGTGACAAGTAAATTCTCAAAAATTATTTTAACCATTCTTTATTCAACAACAAAGTTTTTTTTAATTTTCAGAAGTGCCATTTTTATGGATTTTTAGATTTATAAAGAAAGATCTCGGATAAGTGCAAGAATAGGGTGGCCCAAATTCAAACCTGTAAAAATTTGAATTTTGAATTTTGATTTTTGGCGGTCGATCCCCCCCCCCCCACCCCAAATTTGTTCGATTTAGAGAAAAAGGAATTCCATATTTTTCCAAATCGGTCAACAATAACTAGTGCCCCGCACTTTTAAAATTACTATGGGGTTTTAAATGAAAAAGCTTGGTTTTCGGAAAAATGAAAAGAAGACGAACATTTTATTAACTTTTTGTGAATTAAAGTTTGATCGGCTCTTGAGGAATGTTCAAGGAATAGTTTACACTCAATAACTTTCGACTTTGACGCCCCCAGCCCCCTTGTGTTGTGCCTGGAAATGTCCCACAAAATGCAAAATGTCAGTTTTATGTAAATAATGTTGATTACTGTCTTCGAAAAACAATTTTTCTCTTAGCTTTCATCATCTGCGACATTTATTTCAGAAGACGATAACTTTTCACGATTTATTGGATGAAAAAATTGTTTAGTTAAATTTTTTTGTTGAATTATTCAAATAATTGAGAAATATCCTAAGGAAAAAATATTACTGTTATCATTTTTTGATTGTGACATTAACTGGAGAAAAAAATTTTTTTTCACGATTGACGAGGGAAAAAATGTTGAGAGAAAAAAATTGTTAAAATAATTTACAAATATGTTAAGTTAGAAATATTATCTATTATTGAAATTTATCAACTGTATGATTCATTCAGAAAAATCATAATGTTTTATTTTCTTAATTGTTTGAAGAAACAGCAATTGTTTTAAAAAAATAGTGAAAAAACAATTGGGAATTTATGAAATCAAAAGCAAATTAATTAATAAATATAATTTTTTGGGACGTTCAGCTTATTAGAATCTATACAGGTTTGATATAAAATGTGACAAAAATTAATGTTAGATTAAGACTAATACAAAATCGATGCGATTTAACAATCTTTTAAACAATTCTCATAGACAAATGTACAGTCATGTTTTGCCAACGACTCTTCCCAATGATACAATACAAGTAACCATCAATTTGTCATATAATTGAAACAATTTTCTCTCTTAAATGCAGTTTTATAATTTTAACTAAGTATTTGCAAAAAAAAACACAAAATTAACACAAAATTACATACTAATTTGAAACTAATTTAGAATAAATTAGAAATATCAATTTAACTAAACTGTCATTGGAATAGTATATATTCATTACCTGAGTTAGGTCTGACTTTACTTACAATGCCTGGGTAATTTGTGAAATGTCAAATCATCAAGTTTAACACGTATTTATAAGAAAAAAGACATTTTTGTACATTTTATTCAGAATCTTTTATATTAGATGAATCAAGTTGAAACTTGGATTATTACCTCACACTAATTGAAGAGTGGACAAAATGTTGAATATTTAAGAAAATAACCGCAACTTTTCAGCATTATTCAAAGACAATATTACTTGAAATGATACTTAATTGCTTGAACAATTATGTTTGTCAACTTGAATTAACTCTCACCCTAACTGAAAAGTTGAAAATAAGTTCAAAAATTCGGAAAATCGCCACTTTCGACCTCTATTTGGAATGAAAATTGCTAAAGACAATAATAAATTGTTTCACTGATTCATATAAACATCTCACTATCAATAGAAAGTAGTGTTTCATGTATAATATACTATATGTATGTTTTTTAACCACAAAAAATCATAATTAGCGCCAAAAGAAAACGCCATAAGAAATAAGTTTTAATTGCCATTCAAACAAATCAAAATGTTAAGAAACTTCCCATGCATATTTAATTATTTCTCGAAAACGAAGGGAGATACAATTTTTATATTTGCAGGGCTTTTAAAGTTTTCGGAAGATACAAATTTAAAAAAAAAATTTGTTAGAAGAAATATATATTTCAAAACGAAGTCTTATTATGAATGATTGAGAAAAAAATACATCTTAATATCTTTGAAATCACCAAAGTAATGTAAGTTTTAAAAAGTAGAAATTGCTCAAATAATGGAGAATATTTATTATACAATTTGCCTGGTTTCTTCTAGGTATTATATATAATCCCTAGGCAATGTGTATAATAGAGAGTATTATATACTTTGCCTGGCCTCTTTTGGGCATTATATATAATGCCTAGGGATTATATATATTGCCGGATTATATACTTCGCCTGTAACATATATACATATTAGGGTGGGCCAAAAATAACTTTTAATTTTTTTTTCCTTAGACACCATGAAAATATTGTCAGAAATTACGAAAAAAAAATTCTGTTGAAGCTTGAGCTCTGAATATTAATATAAAGAGGTGGCGATTTGTCATTTTTGATTTCCCATTTAAATAACACAGGAATTTAAAAAAAAAAATTTTCGATTTTTAATGCGTATGAACGAATAATTGTCTAGTGAAAACAAAAACTTATTCTTGTATAGAATTTAACGATCTACAAAAAATGTCTGATATGATTTTTTGCTATGGCGACTCATTCAAAAGTTATGGCAGATTGAAAATTAAAAAAATACTTTTTTCATTAAACTTCCATCAGACTTTTGATCTCAAAGAGCTCAAAACCATTGAAAACTTTAGATACCATGAAAATATTGTCAGAAATGACGAAAAAAAAATTCTGGTGAAGCTTGAGCTCTTAATATTAACATTAAGAGGTGACGATTTGTGAATTTTTGATTTCCCATTTAAATAACGCAGGAATTTTTTTATATTTTTTTTTCGATTTTTAATGCGTTTGAACGAATAATTGTCTAGTGAAAATGAAAACTTATTCTTGTAGAGAATTTAACGATCTACGAAAAATGTCGGGTATGATTTTTTGCTAAGTCAACTCTTTCAAAAGTTATTCCAGGTTAAAGTCCAACTCTAAATCGTAAAAGATAATTTTTACAATTTTTTATATTCTATCACAAAATAATGGCTCAAAAACATGAAATATCTTATTTTTCGTAAAACTAATCGAATGTTTTTGGTAAAACAATAACATTTTTAAAAAATATCGTAAAAAAAACCTCACGCTCACTTACACATGACTGTTTATACAGCGCTCCTGATTGGTCCAGCTTAAATATTTAACAACTCAAAAACTAAAACTTCAACTGATTTTGGGAAAAGAACTTTTCGATTTATTTATTTTTATTGGTATACAGCTATATAAGTTCGGACACTTGAGTCCGGGACACACTGTATATACTTATATAAGTATATTTACTTAATATATACTTCATATAATTAATACTTATACTATCAGATTGCTTCCAGTTCATCGTGGCCACACTGGTCATTCGTTTATGAAATTAATAAAAAATATCGGATGATAATTTTCCATCACTGGCGACATAATGTCAGGAAATTTAAGAGGAAAATTGATTTTTATGACACATGCATGATTTCAGCCTTTTTTGACGCCTATGAAGCGGGACTAAAGCTCTACTTTTTACTCCCTAGGGAGTAAAAAGTGACGTCAGAGATGAATAATGAAAATTATGCAGCTATGAGCTCGCATTTTATGATGATCAGCCCACTCACCGTAAAAACTGTGAGGAAATTTTGGTTGTAGATAATAGACTTTTGCGCTTATTTATGGAAAGTTACCATATTTACCTTAAAATTACCATAAATGACCGAAATTATTCATAAATTTCCGGAAATTTATGGAAATTTTTAAAAATTAAGTTTGGGTTGGTTACCATATTTACCTGTAAAATTACCATAAATGACCGAAATTTTTCATAAATTTCCGGAAATTGATGTACATTCTTAGAAATGAATTTAGGGTAGGTTGCCATATTTATCTGTAAAATTACCTTGAATGACCGAAATTTTTCATAAATTTCCGGAAATTTTTAAAAATGAATTTTGGGTAATTTATGGTAAATTACGATATTTACTTGTAAAATTACCATAATTTACGGAAATTTTCATAAATTTCCGGAAATTTATGGAAATTAAAAAAAAATTGTGTAAGTTATGGTAAGTTACCATATTTACCTTAAAATTACCATAAATGACCGAAAATTGCCATAAATTTCCGCTAATTTATAGATATTTTTAAATTGAATTTTGGGCAATTTATAGTAAGTTACCATAAATCACCTCTAAAATTACCATAAATTGGGTTAACATTAATCTCATGCTTCATTATACAAAATCTAATATGGACTGAAATCATGACTGTATATTTCGAGAAATGCCTGAAATCATCCATTTGTTATAAAAAAATATCGTGTGCCAAAGGGGAGAGGCACTTTTTCTCCCCCTAGGTGCTTAATGTATGTTACTATTCTTTCGGCCTTTAAAAGTCAAGACTGGGCATTTGTTTACATAATTTGTTTATAAAATCCATAAAAAATATCGGATGATAATTTTCCATCATTAAACATCACTGGCGACATAATTTGAAGAAAATTAGCTGGGAAAACGATTTCTTTCTGCCTTTAAGTGTCCACACTAAACATTTGTTTATGTAATTTTTTTAATAAAATTATTAAAAAATATCAGATGATAATTTTCCATCATTAAAAATCACTGGCGATATAATTTGAGGAAAATTAAGAGAAACAACGATTTCTTTCTGCCTTTAAATGTCCACACTAGGCATTTGCTTACACAATTTGTTTATAAAGACTACTTGTTAAGTTGATTTTTTTATAACAATTAACTTAACAATGTCATAATTTGTTTGCTTGAAACTACCTAGGTGCAATAATTCTGGCAATGCTGATCATAGACAAAGTTTTTTCACGAAGACAAAAAAAAAACGAAAAAAAACGACTTTTTCTTCACTCTTTGCATGAACATCTCGTGGGGGCGGAATAGCACCCCTGTGACTGTGATGATGTCACCCCTGTGACTGGTCACATAAATAAAGTTAGCTGAACCCCTACCCCTTTCCAAAGTTTTGCAACAAGGTCTATACGTCCGGACATACATTAGCCGCGCCCCCATCCCTTTTCCAACTCCCCCTTTCCCTCACCAAGTCCGTACGTTTAGACTCGACCGTGTTATGAAGATACATCAGCGTGCGGACTGTCCGTACTTTTAGCCCGGACGTGTAGTCAAAGCTAAACGTACGGACAGTCCGTACTTTTAGTCTAGCCGAGCTAAATGCACGGACATTCCGTACTTTTAGCCCAACCGAGCTGAATGTACGGACAATCAGTCACTTTAGACTCGACCATGTAATTATGTGCGATGCATTTCATTTCGCTCTTCATTTCGCTCTTCATCTTTGCCGTTTTTGCGGAAACTTTTCATTATTTTGGAATTTTCGTATTTTTAGTACAAACAAGAGGACTTTATGTAAACATGAGCTCTTACTCTGAATGAATAATAGCGAGTATAAGACGAGTGTAATTACAAAAGCAATTAGAAGTCTTGTTGTAATAATCAGTGAAGTTATATTATGTACACAACATTAAGCTAATAGAGCTAGTACTAAAACTCCATAATTAAACGCTCAAAGCAACTGAAATTCGAATTACCAGATATAGTCCTGTTTCATAAAAAGACACGTCCCTCGCCTCCGGGAAATTTAATATTATGTATTTTCAAATGCACAAAAATTCGTGGTCTTTTTTATTAGAAAATTTGCACTATTTTTATCTTTTGCTTTTTTGTTAAAAATTTTCTTTATATATTCTACAATAAGGAGGTTTTGAAATCGCAAAGTTTGAAAAATGCAATGTGCACTTGGAAATTCTTGTCATTTGAAAAAAAAAATTATGAAAAAATCGTATCCAATTACATGAGTTTTTGCTACTATCTATGAAAGTCTAGGTACATTAAAAGTTTTGATTATTAGAAGATAAATAAAAATAGGTAAAAAATTTCTCTAAAAATGTTTTCTATAAGATCACGCAATACCATTAAATTCAACCTAAAAGTTTAGACAAATATTGTCATCAACATTCTTTATAAGCACGAAAACAACAATTATATTCAAAGTTTATCCTTCGATTGCGATAAAGGAATGCAAGAAGTCCCAAGTTTCAAGTACACACTGCATTTCTTCAACTTTGCGATTTTCGAATCACCCCACATTCTACAGTTTTCATTCTGAAAATAACTATATTTTTCATAATTTATGAAACAATTTATTTTTTAGGAAGAAATTTGAATTTTTCTTTTCAATTTTGATGGAAATAATTCCTTCAGTAAATAACGATTGAAATTCTGAATAGGAATATAAATAGGTTAACTGTCATTTGTAATATAAGTTTGCGATTTTTCTTAAGGCTTTAGCATATATATAGAGAAGTTCACATACTGGAAGCAAAGATATTGGAAGATTATCCAATATCCATTTATAAGCGCTTCACTCACTCTTCTGTCAACAGCTAAATATACCGAAGAAGTCTGCTATGCATGTGAAATTGTGAAAACAAATGACGTATGCTAAACTAAGTTTTTTAGTGTCACAGGCTTCGCGCTGCTTTATGACTCTTTACAAAATAGTAAAAAGTAATACTACTTACTTATAATACTACTTATTTTTGCAATTGAAATTGTTGAAAAATGGATGAATTTTGCATGATTTTCTATCGTCTGGTGGTTTGAGGGCCAGTTATTTTCACTGAAAAACGCTCGAAAATCCACTTACCAAACTTTTTTCCCAGTTATCGGTTCACGGTAAAAAGCAAATTGATGATTTTGGACGACCGTAGCGCCATCTTTCAGCCGGAAAAAAACATCTGGCAAGTGGACTTTCGATTTTTTCAGTGAAAATAATGAATACTTAAATAGTCAGATGGTAAAAAATCATACAAGAATATTCTAATTTTTTACCATTTTAATTGCAAAAATGAATATGCTGCTACTGGTGGCGGTCTACTAAACTGGCATTTTCCTAAGTGTTATAAGAAAAATAAACGATATGAAAAGTTTCAACTGGTGGAAAATGTTGCATGAAAAATGTCGGCAACTCCCAGACAATGGCGTATGTCCTAAAAAGAGTAGACAAAAGTGGTCCCGATTTTTAGAAAAGTAGCAAACAATGGGATGTTTGTTTAATGTGAACGTCCCAGTAATCGTTACGTCAATTTCGGGGCTATATATTTAATTTTAATGCATTTAAATCCCATTTGATACTGTAAAATGCTTTGAATAAATTAATTTTATGGTTAAATATTACTTTTAACATATTTTTAATGACTTATTCAACAATTAAAATAAGAGGGAAGTATTTTCTTCATTTATATTTGAATAATAACGTTAAGAAATTTTTTCAGTAAAATTACCTCACTTCTTATTTCAGAGATTGGTAGGAATACTAAGGTGCCCATTTAAAAATGAATATTTTTTTTAATTACGACCCCCTAAATCGCTTGTTTTAAATATATAAAAATCAAATGGAAATACGCTCTATATAACAAATCTAAACTTCCAATACCGTTCACAGCTACATACCTCTAAAATCTACATAAAATAAATCTACTCCTGAAATTGGAATACATTGTAATTCGAAAATACCATTTTCAAATGCAAATATAAATTGATAAGAATACAAAGTGCACTACGCAGGAGATTTAAACCATTTCCGTTTCAAAAACCACCTCCAGATAAAACATATAAGACTTCGCAGATTTAGATAACATGAAAATGATTTTTTTGAATATACTAGGTATATTGAAGTTTTGGAATTTCATAAAATTTTGTTCTATTGGTGCAAAAAATTATCGTGTGTTTTGGTAACAACTAATAATAAAAAAATCTGCCCGCTCCGCGGGCACATTCTCATCGCGCGCTTCGCGCGCGGCTCGCTTCGCTCGCAAGTTTGAGCGCGCCTAGGGCGCGCGACTGTTGGATCTCGCGCTTCGCGCTCGATTATGTATTCACCTCGCGCTACGCGCTCGGGCGTATTCACATCGCGCTTTACGCTCGATTCCTCTAGATCTTTGAACTTCGTGTTCGACTTCGATGAAAGAAAAAGTTTATTTCTAAATATTAAAAAATTATCAAAACCTCTACATATGAAGTGATTGTTAAATTTGTTTTTATTTTAGACTGAAAAGGAAATTTATTTACTCAAGGTTCTATCGACCTTAAGGAACACATTCTCATCCAGATACTCGCGCTTCGCGCTCGATATTTGATTTCAAATTCATTTGAACCTTGCGTTCCACGCTCGGTTCTGTGCACCGTATAATAGAAACAAAAAAGTTTGAGCGCACTTACGGCGCGCGATTTGGGCGTCGCGCTTCGCGATTTGTATTTGATTTCAAATCAAGAATAATTATATAAATTAAGCGACAAAT
>CAKNXH010059961.1:45256-60870 GCA_932178445.1 Andricus quercusramuli | reverse complement strand
TCGTCTTTCCGGTCTGAAAATTAATCTGTTTTGGTTGAGGATGCAACTATTTTGATGAAAATTCATACTCTTTGTTAGATGCAACTGTTTTTTGATAAAGATATATTTTTGGGATGAAGTATCATCATTTTGGTAAAAATTCATCTATTTTGTTAAAAACTCATTTTTTTATGGTTCAACTAGTTTGTTGAAAAATTATTTTTTAGTCAACGATTCGTCTTGTTGGTTGAAGATTCATCTATTTTTTTGAAAACACGTTTTTGTGATTATTTTACTGTACCATTTTTTTGTGTGCAAAATTGATCTTCTTAAAAAATATTTTTTATTTGTTGAATTGGACTGTGTATAATTCAAAATAAACATATTTTTGAGTTGAAAATTCGAGTAGTTGGTCGCAAGTTGGACTATAGTTTCTTAATTTTTTTTTATCAAATCTTGTAATAAATAATCTTGTGATAAATAAATCTTGTTTGTTGCATAGTCTTTTTTTTATGAAAGTTCAACTATTTCATTTTTGTAGAAAATTGATATTTTTTCAGTTGAAAATACATCTTTTTGATTGAAAATTCGTCTATTTTCTTGAAAAATCATCTTTTTTGGTCGAATTCAACTGTCTTTAATATTTTTATTTGGTAGATAATTCAACTAATGAAAAATTAATGTACTTTGTTGAAAATTTATCTTTTTGATTAAAAATTTTAATTATCTTGATTGAAAATTCATCTTTTTGTGCGAAAATCGTTTTTTGATTGACGATTTAACCATTCCAGTTTTGTTGAAAATTGATATTTTTTTAGTTGAAAATACATTTTTTTTAAATGAAAATTCGTCTATTTTCTTAAAAATTCGTCGTTTTTGGTCGAATTCAACTATCTTTAATTTTTTTTTGTAGATAGTTCAACTGTCTTTAATTTTTTTTGTAGATAATTCAACTAAATAATAAAAAATTAATGTACTTTGTTGAAAATTTATCTTTTTGATTGCAAATTTTAATAATCTCGATTGAAAATTCATCTTTTTGTGCGAAATTTCATCTATTTTGTTGAAAAATCGTTTTTTTGTTGACAATTTAACTATTCCAGTTTTTTTTGAAAATTTGATCTTTTTTAGTTGAAAATTCACGTATTACTTAAAAATTCGTCTTTTATGGTAGAAAAGTTTTGTTTATGGTTGAAAATTCATCTATTTTATTAAAAACTCTTTCTCGCGAAAATGTAACTATTTCATTTTTGTTGAAAATTGATATTTTTTTAGTTGAAAATACATTTTTTTCAAATGAAAATTCGCCTATTTTCTTCAAAAATCGTATTTTGTTATTGAATTTAACTGTATTTAATGTTGTTATTTGGCAGATGATTCAACTAATGAGAAATTAATGTACTTATTCGAAAATTTATCTTTTCGGTTGCAAATTTTAATTATCTTGATTGAAAATTCATCTTTTTGTGCGAAAATCGTTTTTTGATTGAAGATTCAACCATTCCGGGTTTGTTGAAAATTGATATTTTTTTAGTTGAAAATACATTTTTTTAAAATGAAAATTCGTCTATTTTCTTAAAAATTCGTCTTTTTTATTAGAATTCAACTGTCTTTAATATTTTTTGGTAGATAATTCAACTAAACAAAAAAATTAATGTACTTTGTTGAAAATTCATTTTTTTGGTTGCAAATTTTAATAATCTTGATTGAAAATTCATCTTTTTATGCGAAATTTCATCTATTTTGTTGAAAAATCGTTTTTTGGTTGACAATTTAACTATACCAGTTTTGTTGTTGTTGAAAATTTGATCTTTTTTAGTTGAAAATTCACGTTTTACTTAAAAATTCGTCTTTTATGGTAGAAAAGTTATGTTTATGGTTAAAAATTCATCTATTTTGTTCAAAACTCTTTTTTTTCGCGAAAATTTAACTATTTCGTTTTTGTTGAAAATTGATCTTTTTTAGTTGAAAAGTCAAATTTATTGATTGAAAATTCATCTTTATGATTGAAAATTCATCTTTATGATTGAAAATTCATCTGTTTGGTCTTTTTTGGTTGAATTCAACTTCCTATTTTTTTTACAGATAGTTCAACTAAATAATTAAATATTCATGTATATAGTTGAAAAATCATCTTTTCGATAACAAATAATTATAATCATCTTGGTTGAAAATTCATATTCTTGCGTGAGAAATCATCTATTTGATTGAAAATTATTTTTTTTCGTCAAAATTTAACTGTTCCATTTTTGTAGAAAATTGATCTTTTTTGATTGAAAATTCAACTAATTGGTTGGAAATTCGTCTTTTGGTAGAAAAATAATCTTTATGGTTAAAAATTCATCTTTTTGGTTAAAAATCAATCTATTTTCTTAAAAATATTTGTTGTTTGTTGAATTCACTGTTTATAATTTAAAATTAACATATTTTTTAGTTGAAAATTCAAATTCTTGGTTGCAAGTTCAGCTATTTACTTAACAATTCATTTTTTTCTTCGAAGATTCATCTTCTTGGTTGAAAATCTAACTATTTTGTGTAAAACTCGTTTTTTTTATCCAAATAACACTATTTCATTTTATTTGAAAATGTATCTATTTGGCAAAAATTCGAGTAATTGGTTTAACAATAAAAAATTCTTTAAAAAACTAAGGGAGAAATTAATAAACAAAAAGTTACATGAGTATATCCGAATTTATTGCAAAATTGCTAATAAAGTGCGTTCTTCCGCTTTTTCTTCAATAAGCTATGTTTCTGAAGATTCAAGCAAATAATTATTGTTCAAACAATAATTCGATGGAATGTCAGATTTTGATCTACTAGTCTGAAACCAAAATAATTTGTATTCTTTGCTGTGAAAAAAAAGCAAGATAAAGATTTTAAGATTGTATTCTCTCAGCCTAGTTTTTTCAAATTAAGTTATCAATGAACTTTATTTTGAGATGTACAATGCACAATTGCACATAGACACTATATTGACTTTTTTTGTTTCAGAATTTTTATTCAGAAGAATACCAACAAGAAGTCTCTGAAACCACCACAGAAACAGAAAAAGCAGCAGGAGCAGTAGACTCTGTAGGAGCAGTAAGAGCAGTAGACGCAGAAAGAGCAGTAGAAGAAGGAGCAGTAGGAGCAGTAGACGAAATAGACGGAATAGGAGCAGTAGACGTAGCAGACGCAATAGCAGCAATGGAAGCAGTGGAAGCAGTTGAAGCAGTAGATGATATTAAAGGTGCTTATGACGATGATGATGAAGAAGAAAACGAAGAAGACGACGCGTAAATATCGCAGAAATGTTAAGAGTAACATTAATTTGACATTCTCGATGATGGGATCAGCTCAAAAAAAGACTCAGTATTACACATATAATTTATTTATGTACTCTAATATTACACGCCAATCTATTTCATTAAAAAAAATTATCTAGTACCCTCACACATTATAAGTTTCGTAACAGTAACATTAATTGTAACATAATCATTGAGTTCTAGCTGAAATGATATCTATACTCGAGAATAAATTAAAAAATTAGTGAATGTATCGTTTTAAATGATTTACTGTTTGCATGATATAGAAATGTATTCCTACATAAGACCTAGTTAAATGATACAGTAAAGAAATACAATATGCTTAAATACGTTCCTATTCACGACAGAAAGAGGACAGAGTATGGAGAGAGAGGAAACATCTTAGAATATTAATTTTAATTATACTAATTAAAATTATAATAAATCTAATCCGACGAACAATAGCTTACCTAATACCTGTAGAACTAAAATAGTCGGTATCGGTGGTTACACGTTGTGTATGTAATCTACTTCTAAAATTCACTATAGCTTTTGCTGGCAAATTCCGAGTCACCTGCTCACAAAATTGAATTTTAAGACTACAAGTCGATCACAAACAATTGACTATATAATGCGTAGTACCTTATCAATAAATGTATCACATATTACGGTCGTTTATCGACGACCATGCGGATCGCACACAGAAAAAAACATCAGCATTTTTGACATACCTATCACTACCATATAGCAAAATATAATACGAATTCCGGCTATAAAGTACAGTGTTGCTCTAATAGTTTTTACTCTTCGACAAGTGATAATTACTAATGCGAATAAAGTTAATCCACTAAAGCTAAGTCTAAAGATCTACCTTTTAACAGAAGACCGATTCCTCATGATGCTGGGCAGTCTGAACCTGGTGATGTCAAAAAAAATGAGACTTTTTCTTTTTCCATCAATAAATTTTGTTCTCCGAACTTAAAGCTACTTGCATATTAATGTGAATTAAGAAGTGAACCTGTCTGTTTGTATTTTTGAAAGTTTTCCATTTATTTTGCACAAAATTTGATTAACAAATGAAAAACAAGTGACATCTGAAAATGCAAGTAGGGTGTTATTACATCCAACCACTTATTTGTCTAACTGAGCGGTTGGATGCAATAACACCCTATTTGTATTTTTAGAAGTCACTTGTTTTACATTTGTTCTTCATGAAATTATGTGCAAAACAAAGCAGAAGAAGCACATAACTTCATAAAGAACAAATGAAAAACAATCATCTGAAAATGCAATTAGGATGTTATTCCATCCTGTCGCTCAGTTAGACAAATGAGCGAATGGATGCAATAATACCCTACCTGCATTTTTAGAAATTACTTGTTTTTCATGAAATTATGTGCAAAACAAGCACATAACTTCATGAAAAACAAGTGACGTCTAAAAATGAAATAACAACCTACTTGTATTTTCAAAGGTAACTTGTTTTTCATTTTTCCTGCACATATCTCCATGAAGAACAAATCACAAACAATTGACATCTGAAAATGCAAGTAGGATGTTATTCCATCCTACTTGCATTTTCAAATGTCACTTGTTTTACATTTGTTCTTCATGAAATTATGTGCAAAACAAGCACATACCTTCATAAAGAACAAATGAAAAGCAAATTACTTCTGAAAATCCAATAAAAAGCTACTTGTATTTTTAAAGGTTACGTGTTTTTTATTTGTTCAGCACATATCCTCATGAAGAACAAATGAAAAACAATTGTCATCTAAAAATGCAAGTAGGATGTTATTCCATCCTACTTGCATTTTTAAATGTCACTTGTTTTACATTTCTTCTTTATGGAATTATGAGCAAAACAAAGCGAAACAAGCACATAAGGTCATGAAAAACAAGTGACTTCTAAAAATCCAATAACAACCTACTTGTATTTTCAAAAGTTACTTGTTTTTCATTTGTTCTGCACATATCTTCACAAAGAACAAATGAAAAACAAGTAATTTCTAAAAATGCAAGTAGGATGTTATTGCATCCAGTCGCTCAGTTAGACAAATAAGCGGATGGATGCAATAACACCCTACTTGCATTTTCAAAAACTACTTGTTTTTCATTTGTTCTTTATGAAATTATGTGCATTACAAATTAAAAACTAGTGACTTCTAAAAATGCAATAACAGCCTACTTTTATCTTTAGGAGTCACATGTTTTTCATTTGTTTCGCACATAATTTCATGAAAAACAAGTGACTTCCAAAAATACAAGTAGGATATTATTGCATTCAACTGCTCAATTATAAAAATGAGCGTTTCGATGTAATATTAGCCTACTTGTATTTTCGGAAGTCGCTTGTTTATCATTTATTCTACAAACAACTTTATGAAGAACAAATTAAAAACAAATGACTTCTGAAAATACAAGTAGGCAGTTATTGCATCCAACGGTTCAATTAAATGAGTAGAACTGAAAAGAGTGTATATTGAAAAGAAGCTGCCATAAAGAAGATTCAATTATGTCGAATTGTTCCCAAGATGCCCTGAGTTCATGAAAAAAACTTTTTGGTTAAAAAGAAAAGATAGTGTTCCAAGACTTCACCAGGATCAGCAGTCATTTCTTAGAACAAAGAAATTTTCTAGTGCTGAGTGCTCCAACCAATTAACTGTTTAACAAATTCCAAATCAACAAAAACGGTTGAATCAGCCAATGGTTAAATAAATTCAGCTGAAGCAGCTACAGCAAAAAGTTGGTTAAAGATTTTCTCCATTTTAGCTGAATTCATTTGATTAACCATTGGCTGATTTGACCATGTTTTACTTATTTTTCATTTGTTGAACAATTAATTGAATGAAGCACACAGCACTAGAATTTTTTCATTCATAACGTTAAGTCAGTTTCATTCAATTTAAGAAAAGACCAACTTCTGTTTAATGGAGATCTCATTCTAATTGCTACTTCGGCCGATATTTTTTTCCGTGCAAAGCCACGTGACCCCCATCGAGATCGGCATATAATAGCATCGAGAGTCAAAGACGACGAAGAAGACGTTTCAATAAAATCGTCCTTGTTTTCAGGGTTAAAGATTAGGTACTTACACAGCCCCTTTTATAAACGAGACGAACAATAAATTAACGACGATGAGAAGGTACATGAAATTAAGACGATCATCGGTATCAAAGGCCACAGCACATGCGAAGATTATGCCAATCCTGAAATTCATTTAATAAATTACATCTTATACTTACAGTATAAGAATCTCTTTCGTTTTTCTCTCATTGATTTTTCTCGGGATTTTCAATTCTTTTGATGTGCGGTAGTCTTTTAGGTAGTCGAGTCGAAATACAAAAAGGAATGTCTGTTGTGAAATGACTCTGTTCGCGAATATACAGCGACGTGCACGAGCGGAATTATCCGCTAATTAAGAAGAGTCGGAAAGGCACAGTGACGGTGAATCAGTGCCAGTTTTCCTTCTTTTGGTCGATTACTATACAAATCTTCTTTAAAATTTAACCATCCATTGCTTTGGGAACACTACGAGTATTAGAAAATTGTTCAATTCGTCGGACGGACGTCGTTGAAAAAATAGAATATTTCCCGACCTTTACCATTAGCACTCAGTAAATTCATGTCTGATTGGATTATTACACTCTAGGAAAAACGTTTTCGAGTTAACTGATCACTAAAATCTAACTATATGGTCAGTGTAAACCAAGAGCAGAATCGATTCATCACTATTCCACAATTGATCTAAGCTGATCTAAGAGATCGAGTGTTTTAAACCTAAACTTCATATAAAATGCTTAGATCTAAAATCCAAATTGATTCGACGATTGCCAGCTGATTCCTTCCGACTCTTTAGATTCCTCAAAATGTGCTAAATTTCAGGAAGAATTTCCTCTCTGATCCTTCGTATGATGCGGCAAAGATCTTCTATTGTGTGGCACGAAGAGAGCAAAAGACAATTTGTTTCCTGCATTGATAGCCAAAGGCTTTCTAAAAATATGGTTTTCTGATATCAGATCAGTCTCAACCTTTGACACTAATTCACTCTTCCTCCTCGAGTCAACAAGTTTCGTAGGATCAAATGAAATGGCTTTGGTGTAGGGAAACTCGCTACCTTCTTGGATGATCTTCAGGCTTCTGGACTGATGACGCGATTTAGGTACTTCTGTCTCACCTCGATAACCTGGAGGTCGAAGTTTTTTGGGGTCGAAGGGTATTGCTTTCGAGTAAGGAAACTCGCTGCCTTCTTTGATAGTCTTCAAAGTTCGGGACCGATGATTAATCCAGGATCCAAGATTTTCAGAGTCTTCTGCAGATCTTCCGAAACGATCTCGGCTCGAAGTTTGATGATTGTCAATTCCTCTCAGGGGAACTCTAGTCTTTTTTTCTCTCTCATGATTCTTCATCTCTGAACTAACTTTCACTCGTTTATTTTTCTCCATAGATTTATTACTATTCTGAATCTTCTTCGAAGTATCTCTGGGCACTTCTTTCGAGTAGGGAAAGATACTACCTTGCTTCGCTGCTTTCAACATGCTTGAATCAAAAAATATTTCTTGATCCTCGCCCACACTTTGCAGTCTTCTAGAGTGGTGACTTCTTCTTTGATATGAAAGGTTGTCTTCGAAGGATAATTCGTTAGGATTAGATCTATAGGGCATTTCCTTCCAATAGGGCAAACCACTCCTTTCTCTAGCCACCTCTAATTTCTTCGCATCGAAGGGAATTGCTTTTGAATATGGAAACTCACTTCCTTCACGAGCAACTTGTAATTTTGCAGGGTCATATGGAATTGCTCTTGAGTAAGGGAATTCCACTTTGGATACCAGCTGGTCCAGTTCTTCACTAAGGTCTCTTATTTGTTGAGCATCTTCTTCTATTTTCTTCTGGGCGTTGAAGAGTGTATTTTGAACATACTCGGGCTTCATTGGACGAAATTCAAAAAATTCCATCTTCTGATGAGGTTTCTTGTCCTGGATTTGCGACCAATCGTCCTGGTGGTGGATCTTGTTGGTTGTGTATTTTTTAGGTGTTTTCGACTTTCTCTTTATGGGATTGATGGATTCACTCTCTCGATTTGGCCTCGCTCGTTCCTCTCTGGCATCCTCTACTTCGAAACCTAAGTTCTGAAAGAAGGAAATTAATCAAAATTAATTTTTGTTTTCTGGATTACCACATTGCTTCTATCGAAACACCTCTCCAACATTGACTTACTCGTTTCTCATCCGTTGAAGATTCAGGATGATATCCCATGTTCTTCATCAGTCGTAACCATTGATTATGGTCAATTTCCGGAAAAATGAAAGGTGCAGTCTCTGGTGCACTTTGTGTCCTAAATGGATATAGTCTTCTCACTTCTGCAGTTCTACTAAAGGTCTCACTAGGTTTGCACAAAGGGAGTCGGAAAGGTAGTCTGAAAAACAGCCAAAAACAAATTTCATGTCAATAAAGAAATTGAAGAAATAAAGCAAGATTTCGTAAAAAAATTTAGTACACACCTTGATGGGAGACATCCTTCAAGTTTGTAGATAATAACACTGTCTTCTCGTATCCGGCGAGAAGGTTTACTTTCACGTTTGTTGATGGCTGACTTACTCGAGGAAAGGCCAGAAATGTCTTCCTCCTTTAGCGAATAATCAACCCTGAAAAAGAAAATTGAAAATTTAAATAGTTAAATAATTATTTAAATAGCTATTATCATTTACTTTCAAATTATAATTACTTGTCAAAATTGCAAGGTGGTAGGCTGGCTGAAACCTCTAAGCAAACGTATGCTGTACTGGCTTCCATTGGTACCGTGGAAGATGACTTTGATAATCGAAAATTTTTGGCTAAATCGATACCAACTTCTTCGGGTCTATGGGTCAGCAACGTTTGTCCTGACCCCATGAACGACAACACCAGAAAAACCATAACATACTGGTTCATGACTCTCGTTGCCCTTGATAAACTGCAACTTGAGCTTCCAGCGAACTCTGCAACATAAAGTATGATTTTTAAACAAATTAAAAATTAAGGTTTTTTATTTTTGAGGAAATTTCAACTTGGAATCAGAATAAAACAGATCAAGATTATATGCAGTTTAGAAGGAATTGAATAGTAGATTACATTATATTGATCACCAATTCTAAGGTCTTAAATTAGTTGTTTTTTATGGATACCAATGATTGGGGGCCATATATAAAATTACCTAACAGCTTTTTTCTCGCAGAGCGAAAGTAGAAGATGTTTTTTCAGAAAAAAATAATTAAAATAATTTTCAATTCATATCTCTTTCTTCTCTGGATCTCTCTAGTAGCTTATTGGGAAAACATCCGGCCGGCAATCGGAAGTTCTAAGGTTCGATTCCCAGCGGAGCGAAAGGAAAAGATCTTTTTCCAGGAAAAATTAATTAGAATAATTTTTAATTTATATCTTTACCTAGTTTTAGAACTTTTGGACTGAATGTTGGTTGTAAATGAACATTTTTGTTGAGAATTCAACATTTTTCTCGAAAATTCGTAATTTTTTTCTAATTTGGTCAAAAAGAAACATGTTTTTACCAAAATTTCAATTGTTTTGCTAGAAATAGAGATGAAAAATGCATCCAAAATGTAGAATTTTCAAGACAAAAAATATGAATTATCAACCAAGAAAATTAATTTTATATAAAAGACGAATTCTCAACAAAATGCATACATTTATAACCTAACAGTTGCATTTTCAACCGAAATTATTTTTTTTTACCAAAAAAGAAGAATTAAAAAATATATATTTCTAATCAAATAGTTCATATTGCAACCAACCCGATTAATTTTCTGCCGGAAAAGCTGAATTTTCAATAAATTATATAATTTTTCAACCTAATGATTGAATTTTCAAACTAAAAAGATCATTTTTATTATAAAAAAAAACGAATCTTCTACAAAATAGTTGAATTTTCTACCAAACTATTGAATTTTCAAGACAAAAAGACGAATTTTCTATACAAAACAGTTGAATTTTCAATCCAAAAATATGAAGTTTCAACAACAAAAATTCATTTTCAATTAAATAGTTATATTTCAAGTTAAAAAATTGGTTTTTACAAAAAAAAATTCAAGGACAAACATAAATTTTTAACGAAAAAGTTGCATTTTCAACCAAGCAGATTATTTTTCTACCCAAAAAGACGAACTTTTAACGAACTGCATACATTTTCATTCGAATAGTTTAATTATCAACTGAAAAGATAAATTTTTAACAAAAAATGAAATAGTTAAATTTTCATTTAAAAAATTAATTTTCAAACTAAAAAAAGATCGAATCTTCTACAAAGCAGTTGAATTTTCAATCCAAATTTTTTTTTAGTTGAGAATTCAACTGTTTTACTGAAAATTTGTCTTTTTGGATTAAAAATTCATCTTCTATGGTAGAAAAATCATATTTTTTGGTTAAAATTTAAACTATTAAAAAAAATTTGCGTTGAAAATCAACTTTTTTTGTTGGAAATTCATATTTTAGGGCTTGAAATGTTTTGTAGAAATTTCGTTTTCATAGCTTGAAAATGTAACTGTTCGGACGAAAAGTCATCTCTGGTTGAAAATTTAATCATTTTGTTGAAAATTAGTTTTTTGTTGTTGTTGAGAATTGATTTATTTTCACTGACAATTTAACTAATCTATTTTTGGTTGTGATTTAAAGAGTTTTTGGAATTTTTTTTTTTTTAATGGAACTATTTTGGTTCAAAATAAACTTTCTTGTTGAAAATTCGACTTTTTTGTAGAAATTTCGTCTTCTTGGCTTAAAAATTAAACTTTTTGGGTAAAAATTTATCTCTGGTTGAGAATTTAATAATTTTATTGAAAATTTTTCTTTTTCTTCGTTGAAAATTTATTTATTTTCACTGAAAATTGAACTATTTTGGTTTAAAATGAACTTTTTTATTGCAAATTCATATTTCTTGTTGAAAATTCAACTATTTTGGTACTAAATGAAAATATTTATTCGAACATTCAATTTTTTCTGTTAGAAATCTTTTTTTTTCAATCATTTTTTCTATCTGAAAATTATACTATTTAATTTTTTGTTTCAAAATTTATCCTTCATAAGTTGAAAAATTATTGAATAAAAAAACGGTATAGACCTCAAAAACACCTAATACATATCGTAACGTAAAAATATAATTAAGAAAAATATAAATTTTCAACAAAAAAGTTCATTTTCATTGAAATAACCCCTCGTCTTTACGTTACTCTTATCGGCAATAGTCAGAACAACATCCTTATTTGTTTATAAAAATATTTTGGTTTTTTTAATTGTTCGAGTGTAATATCACGAAAAATCCGAGATGAAACGAGAGAGAAGAGAGTCTAATGATGATGAGTTGGAGTCACCGTCCGAGATATGTATAAAGTTTAAGTCGTTTGATAAGACAAGACGAGACAAGACCGAGAACGAGAAGACCGAGCAGCCGTCCCACGTGGAACTCTTGACTTGCCTGGAGAGTACGATAAACGATAATTTTACAACAACGACCTTCCTGACACCATCGCGATTGAAAGAAGCCAACTTGGACTATCGGCCTGGCCCGGCTAGTACTGCTAAATCGCCCTTGTTGCTGCAATAGAAAACAAGGCCTGCTGCTCCCTGCTCTCGTCTCCCCGCTATCCCGCCCTGCTCTCGTCACCCCGCTATCCCGCCCTGCTCTCGGCTCCCCGCTCTCCCGCCTCCCTGCTCCACTCGGTTGACCAGTTCACCAGTAAACAGAACTATTATGTCATATAGAACTTTATAGACTAAACTACGATTCATCTTCAATGCTCTACTATTCTACTACTCAGCTTTAATTAACTATACCACCACTTATTTTTAGAAACAAACCATTTCTCAAAATTAGGCCCCTCCCCCCTTTCCGCCTTTTGTTATCATTTATTATTTTGTTTTATTTTAGACTAAAATCTGCATCAAACTGGTATAAACAGTTGATAACTACATTGCCTGACAGTACAGTTTAGCGTGTTATCAAATTTTCGAATTAGGGAGTGTCAAGATATTAGACTCTAAAGGGGGGAGGGAGGGGGGTGCGCCCCAACATCATAAAGAGTCACATAGAATGAGCCTCGCAAAGATTTGATTTTTTTTTTTATTTGATTTGAAATAGTTGATTTTTCAAGACAAAAATACGAATTTTTCAGAAAACAGTGTAATTTTTAACCCGTGAAGTTGAACTTTCGACGAAAAAGTTCATTTTCAGCCAAGAGTGATGAATTTTCAACTAAGAAAGATAACTTTTTTATCACGAAAGATGAATTTTCAATCCAAAAGGACGAATTTCCAATAAAAATAGTTGAATTTCCAACAAAATGATTAAACTTTCAACAACATAGTTGAATTTCTGACCAAATAGCTGAATTTTAAATCTAACAGGATGAATTTGAAACCAAAGAGATTAATTTTATACCAAAATCCGAATTTGGAACAAAATACACGAATTTTGAACCAAATCGTTGAATTTTCAACTAAAAAGATAATTTTTTCAACCAAAAAATAGATATTTTGATTTATTTTCTACAAAAAAGTTAAATTTTCAACAAGAATGGAATAGTTAATTTTCAGTAAAAATAAATGAATTTTCAACAAAGAATTTTCAATCAAGCAGTTGAATTTTCAAGGCAAAAGACGATTTTTTTACAAAATATTAACATTTTGAACCGTAAAATATAAATTTTCGACACAAAAATTTAATTTTCTATCATAAAAGATTAATGTTTAGTCAAAAAGAACAAATTTTTAATGAAAAAGTTGAATTTTCAACCAAACAGAAATGACTTTAACAATAAAGTTGGATTTTCAACTAAATAAGTAAAGTGTTAGCAAAACAGTTGAATTTCCTATCAAATAGCTAAGTTTTAAATCTACTGGATGAATTTTTAACCAGGAAGATTAATTTCCTACCAAAAGCCGAATCTGGAAAAAAATTTATGAATTTTCAACTGAATCGTTGAATTTTTATCGAAAGAAATGATGAATTCAACTAGAAAAGGAAAATTGTTAACAAAATAGTTGAATCCTCAACCAAAATTAGAAATTTTCAACGAACAATATTTTTTTTTATTTATTAATAGTTTTCTATCCAAAAAAACGAATTTTCAAAATAAATATTCGAATTTCCTACAAAACAGTTAAATTTTCAAACCCAAAATATCAATTTTCCACAAAAAAGGTCATTTTTAACCAAAAACGGAATAGTTTAATTTTCAGTAAGAATAAATGAATTCTCAACAAAAAAAAAAACACAAATTTTCAACCAGAGATGAATTTTCAACCAAGCAGTTGAATTTTCAAGCCAAATAGACGAATTTTCTATAGAAGAGTCGAATTTTCAATCCTAAAAAAATCAATTTTCAACCAGAGGAAGTTCATTTTCAACCCAAATAATTTTTTAAACAAAATAGTTGAAATTTTAAACAAACAAGATCACTTTTCTACCATAAAAGATTAATTTTTAATCGAAAAGGACAAATTTTCGATAAAGCAGTTAAATTTTCAACTTAGAAAGACGAATTTTCAACGAAATACATTAATTTTCAACCAAGTCATTGAATTTTCAACTAAAAAAGATAAGTTTTCGAACAAAATTAAAACAGTTAAATTTAAAGTCGAAAACGAATTTTCAACAAAAAAATACGAATTATTATTAATTTTCAACTGAGCAGTTGCATTTTTAACAAGAAAAAAAGATAAATTTGCAATTAAAAAATATTAATTTCCAAGAAAAGAGTTCAACATTCAACCAAAGAGTTGAATTTTTAACCAAAAAGAGGATTTTTCAACAATGAAGACTAGTTTTCTACAAAAAAATCATTTTTAACATAAAAAAAGAAAACAAATTTTCAACCAGCTTAATTTAACTAAAAAAGGATAATTTTTGTCAAAATAGTTGCATCTTCAACCAAAATGAGGAATTTTTGTCATACCAGATTAATTTTCTGTACAAATAGACCATTTTTGAACAAAATATATGGATTTTCTACCAAATAGATCAATTTTCAACTTATAAAAGATAAATTTTGAACCAAAAATGGAATGGTGTGATTTTCAGATAAAAAAAAACTTTGTAACTAAAGAAAGACGAATTTATAACAAAATAGTGAAATTTTTAAATAAATATTTTTATTTGCTACCAAAATAGCTGAATCCTCAACCAAAATAGAATAATTTTCTACCAAAATAGTTGAATTCTCAATGAAAATTATGATAGTTGATATTATTTCGACCAAAACGTATTATAAACTGAAATCAATTACAGTTGAATTCAACGAAAAAGACGAATTATGAAGGAAATAGCTGAATCCTCAACCAAAAGAGATTAATTTTCCTACTGATCTATTACAAAAAGCACAAAGTAACAAAGTAACTAAAATTAAAGTTCCAAGTTACTAGAAAAATCGTAACTAAGTTACGTAACAAGTTACGTTTTAAAATAGTAACAAAGTTACCCTAAAAGCTGCAAATAACGTAACTTTTGAGTAACTTAGTTACTTGTAATAGGCTACAACCCAACTCTGATTGGGACATCCTTGAAACTGAAGATTAGAACTAATTGTAAGACGATCTTGTCGTAGGTTGGACTTTTGTATGCATAATCAGATACTCCGCCACGTCCCTCGCTGGTTGAAGCAATTGAAACAATATCTATGTAGAAAAAAATAGTTTTTGCTGCTTTATCTGAAGGGGAAATTCCTCGAATAACAATGATGTTTACAGTGCGATTGGTTATTCCTGGTTTCTAGTGAGAATATCATCACAGCACTGGACTTGGTGCATCTTGTCTTTTCTTTTTCCCCTGCATGTCTGACAAGCAGATCGACAGTTGGAGTACAATTACTCGACAAAGTATTCAAACATTGAGTTTATTTTATCGTGGATAAACGATGCTGGGCTGCTGGGTCAACCTCGAGTGCATTGCCATCAGCCATCAGCCATCGACTTGTCACATTGCACTCATCGCTTTTATTCTGCAAGTGCACCAAATCAACCTGCTATACGCTATCCTATTTCCAAAGAACAACCCAAACTCAAAAAAATAGAAAAATTACTTTCTTGTATCAATGGAATCGTGAAAGAAGGACACCTAATTAGAATTTAATTGTCATCAGTCATCAGCCATCAGCTATCGACTTGACACCTAGATACCTAATCATTACTGCATTGCCATCAGCCATCGACTTTGTCACATTGCACTCATCGCTTTCATTTTGCAAATGCACCATATCAACCTGCTCTACACCTCCTTGTTTTCAAAGAACAAGACTAACTCAAGAAAAAATCGAAAAATGACTTTATTATATCAATGGAATCGTGAAAGAAGCACACCTAATTATTATT
>CAKNXH010059961.1:18768-34042 GCA_932178445.1 Andricus quercusramuli | reverse complement strand
ACAGACAGACAAACAGACAGACAAACAAACATACAAATAGACAGACAAACAAACAAACAGACAGACAGACAGACAAACAGACAGACAAGCAGACAAACAGACAGACAAACACTGACCAAATTTTATGATTTTCGGACTGTGTGAGTGCCGAAACGTAAAGATCCGTTAAAAACCAGAGATTGAAAATTTGGATTACACTCTCAGGAATGAGAATGTAAAAATTATTTTGTTATTATGCATTTTATTGCAACTCCGTAAAGTGGTTCTAAGAAAATTTGTAAATGTAATTTAGGCGAAAAATTTGTTTAGATAAAATTTTATTGTAGCGTGTATCGTTTTTCCGAAAAGTTATTCTTTTTTATTTCAAATGTATTTTTATGAAAAAAGTTTATAACAAATTTTTAGATCTTTTTTGGTTGAACTACTTTTGTCTATCCATCTTTTTTCGTACCTTACGTCGTTTCCCCCAAAAAAATTTTTATTGTTAATATTATTTTCCACGATTGAATCAAAAATTACACAACCCATCAGAAAATGATAAACGAAAAATGTATAGCTCTTTTCTGAGTGAACAACTTTTGTCCATTAATTTTTTCGTGGCTTGTGTCGTTTGTCAAAAAATTTAATTTATTTTATTCTTAAATCAGTTTTTTACAAATGAAGCAAAAACTAAACATCCCATCAAAAAGTGATTTTCAACAAATTAGTAGATCCTTTTTGAGAGCATAATTTTTGTCGGTTCATCTTTTTCCGTATCTTGTATCGTTTGACCGCAAAATGGAATTTTTGATTTTTCATTATTTTTTTGTGCGATAAAAATTTGAATTTTCGATTTTTCAAGAAAATTAAAAAAGTCTCTCAGCAATATTGTACGGTGTTCAAAAAGAAACATTTTTCTTCTCCTGACATTTTTTTATATCTTGTGTTGTTTGGCTTAAAATGTTCATTTACGTTATTTTTTTTTCAATTTTGTAAATGCTATAACTCCGGTTATTTGTTCTTCTATCAAAAAAATATCATAAGAATATTTTGTTCGCCTTTTTCAGTTCTATTAATATCCGTCCATAGAATTTCTAAATATTAAAAAAAAATGTTTTCAAAAATGGTCAAAATGTGCTAACTTTTTCAATTTTCATCCAAAATGGCTGGCTAACGAATTTGAACTTCATTTCAAAATGCTTAAAGAGTATACCAAAGTCCAATCCGATTCGTTAATTCTTTTGAAAGTTATCGTGCTAACAATCTAAAAATCTACAGACTAACAGACAGACAAACAGACAGACATTTTGTAAAAACCTGCTTTTTGGGTTCAGGGGTTCTCGAAACGTGGATATTTGACAGAAACTAGGCGTGGGGGGGGGGGCAAATTTTACACAAATCTAATACCTTCTCATTATAGAATGAGACTGTCAAAAAGTACACATTCTATGAGAAAAAAAAAATTTGCTATTAAACATTTTATTGCAACCTGTGTCGTTTCACCATATATTCAATTCGTTTATTTTTAATGTTATTCTTTACGATTTGAACCAAAAATACGCATCCTAGCATAAAGTGCTTCTAAGAAAATTTTTATAACAAAAGTTTATAAAAAATTTGTAGAGCATTTTTGGTTGAACAACTTTTGTCAATTAATTTTTTTCCGCCTCTTGTGTGGTTTTTCAAAAAAAAAAAACTTTTTTTAAATACTATTTTTACGAATAAAACAAAAATTGCACATTCTATCAAAAAGTCATGATTGATAAATTATGGAATTATATATAAATGATTATATATAAATTCAAGTATTTCGTAGAAAATTTACCTCTTGAAAAAAATTCGCATTTTATGTTGAAAAGTCAATTGAAATATTTTTTGGATGAAAATTCAACTACCTATTTCTTCGAATGTTTGTCTTTTTGATAAAAAAATCATCTGTTTTAGTAGAAATGTAATCTTTCTTGGATGAAAATGCAACTGTTTGATTTAAAATTTAATAATTTTGTTAGAAAGTCCTTTTTGGTTGAAAATTCAACTGTTTTGTTTAAAATTCGTCTTTTTGGGTTGAAAATTCAAGTATCTTCATAGAAAATTTACTTCTTATCTAAAACTCATATTTTGATGTTGAAAAGTCAAACTGAAATCTTCTTTAGATAAAAGTTAAAAACTTTCTTTTTTTGCAAATTCGTCTTTTTATTTGAAAATTCATCTGATTTAGTAGAAATTTCATGTTTTTGGATAAAAACGCAACTGTTTGATTGAAAATCAATCTTCTTTGCTTGATTCATATTTTTTGTTGAAAATTCATCTCTTTGGTTAAAGTTGCACTATTTTGTTAAAAAATAATCTTTTTAATTGAAAATTTAACTGCGTTTGTAAAATTTGAACTATTCTGTTGAAAATTTAACTATTTTGTTGAAAATTAATTTTTTTTGCTGAAAATCCCTATTGTGTGGTTGAAAATCCAATTTTTTGTACAGAAAATTTATCTTTTTGCTATAAGGTTCAACAATTTAAGTAAACTTTTTTTCTCTCATGATTAAAAGTCTTTAAGAACGATTCAGAAATAAGCATTGTTTTTCATTCAAGAAATTTCCGCACTTTCCCCTTTTTCACTTTTTCTTGTTTTTTTTTTTTAATTAAATATTAAAAATGAAATAGTTGTAGATTGAAGTATTCTGTTGAAAATTCAATTTTTTAGCTAAAAATTAATGTTATTAACTGAAAATTTTAAATAATCTGTTTTATGGCGAAATTTATTTATTTAATATTCATTTTTTGTATTGAAAATTCGTCTTTGAGGGCTGACAATTCGAATATTTTCGTGGAAGATTTACTCTTTGTTTAAAATTCATATCTTAGTGTTGAAAATTCAACTAAAATCTTTTTTGGATAAAAATTCGACTATTTTTTTTTAATTCGTCCTTTTAATATGAAAATTCATTTATTTTATTAGAAATTGCATCTTTCTTGGATGAAAATGCAACTGTTTTGTTGAATATTCATATTTTTGGGTTGAAACTTCAACTATTTTCATAACAAATTTCCTTTTTTTAAATTCATATCTTAGTGTGGAATATTTCAAAACGGTATCTTCTTTTGATGAAAATTCAACTATTTTATCAAAAAATCTTTTTTTTATTGTTAAACATAATTTTTTTAAACAATCTGGTTGACATTTTTTTCTCTATTGACTGGAAAATATTTCTTGGTGGGAAATTCAAATCTTTTGTTGAAGGTTAGACTTTTTGATTTGGAAATTTATATATTTGATAAAAATTTTATTTTATTTTTTATTAAAAATGCAACTGTTTGGTTAGAAATTAATATCTTTGGGCCAAGGATTCAACTGATTTGTTTAAAATTCGTCCTTTTTGATGGAATTGAACTGTTTTTTTATTTAAAAGTAAATTCGTTTTTTATTGAAATATCAATTATTACATTCCTTGTTCAGAATTCGTCTCTTATGGTTGAATTCAACTATTTTTAATTAAAAATGAAAACCTTGATAAGGTTGAAATATCATCTACTATATTTTTCGTTGAGAATATGTTTGAGAATTCATTTTTGTAGGTAATTTTGTTAAAAATTCTTTTTATGGCAAAAAATTAATATTTTTGTGTTGAAAATTAGAATGTTCCGTAAAAAATTCCTCTTTATGGTTGAAAATTCAACTATTTGGTTAGAAATTCAACTATTTTGTTGAAAGTTCATCGCGTTGATTGAAATTCGAACTTTTTTTTTTAATTCAACTTTTCGATCTTAAAATTCAACCTCTCGTTTGAAAATTCAACTGTTTAAAAAAACCATTTTTTCGCGAATTCATTTTTTAGGTTGGAAATTTAAGTATTTGGTTAAAAATGTAACTATTCTGTAAAAATTCTTCTTTTTTGTAGAAAATTAATATTTCCGAGCTGAAAATTTAACTGTTCCGTACAAGATTCGTCTTTTTATTTGACCATTCAAGTATTGGGTTACAAATTCAACTATTTCGTTAAAAATTATTTTTTTTTTAAATATCAAATACTATATTTTACAAAAAATACATACATCTATTTTCCACCAAATACTTGTATTCTTTACTAAAAAATATTAATTTTCAACCGAAAATGAAATATTTACTTTTTCACTTAGAAGTAAATGAATTTACAACAAAGAAAAAGCTAATTTTCAAAAAAAAAGTAAAATTTTCAAACAAAGAGATGAATTTTCAACTAAAATTAAAAAATCTTCAACCAACAAAGATGAATTCTCAATGAAAAATGTAATAGTATATATATTAACCAAAAATATTTGTACTTTTAATCAAAAACAGTCGAAATCAAGTAAAACAGAATTTTTAACAAAAAAACTCATTTCCAAGAAATATTTGGATTTTCTACCAAGGAAGATTTTAGAGTAAAAAAAATCATCCAAATATTGAATTTTCATGCCAAAAAGATGAATTTTCTATAAAAGATTTGAATTTTCAGAAAAAAGTTAATTTTGAACAAAAAGTTGAATTTTTTACCTAAGAAATTAATTTTCAACTAAAATTATGAATCTTTAACCAAGAAAGATGAAATAAAAAATATATTTAATTTGAAGAAAAAAAATGAATTCAAATGAAAAATGAAAATTTTCAACGAAAAGCTGAAAAAAATTAATTTTCCACTAAGTAGTTGTATTTTTAGCTGAATAGTATCAATTTTATTGAAAATTTTATTTTTTGGTTGAAAATTTGCCTTTTTTATGAAGAATTTATCTTTGTAGCTTGAAAATTTAACTATTTGGTAAAAATTTAAACTATTTTGCTAAAAATGCAACAATTTTGTTGAAAATTCAAAGCTTTGGTTAAAAATTCAACGATTTTGTTGAAAATTGAATTATTTTGAAAATTTTAAATTGTTCAAGGAATCTTTATTATCATTAGAGAATAACAGAAAATATTTAACGTCTTTTCAGACTAGATGGAGCTATGAAAAAAATTAGTTTGAATAACTTTTTTTCTGGAAAAAAAATTCTCGTTTCGCTCCGCTGGGAATTGAACCACAGAACTACTGATTTCCGTTCAGATGCTTTCCGATTAAGCTACTAGAGAGATCGAAAGAAGACTCTTTTTTCAGAAATACACGCATTATTTTGCTAGATGGTACAAATAAAATTTTCCAAGGAATCTGTATTATCATTAGAGAAAAATAGAAAATATTTAACGTCTTTTCAGACTAGATGGAGCTATGAAAGAAAAAATCGATCTCTCTAGTAGCTTAATGGGAAAGCACTTGACCGGAAATCAGTAGTTCTGTGGTTCGATTCCTAGCGGAGGGAAAGGAGAAGATCTTTTTTCAGAAAAATAATTATTTAAAAAAATAGTTTCTTTTATAGCTCCATCTGGTCTGAAAAGACGTTAAATATTTTTTGTTATTCTCTAATGATAATACAGATTCCTTGACAAATTTGATTTGTACCATCTAGCAAAATAATGCGTGTCTTTCTGAAAAAAGTTTCTCCTCTCGATCTCTCTAGTAGCTTAATTGGAAAGAACCTGACCAGAAATCAGTAGTTCTGTGGTTCGATTCCCAGCGGAGACAAGGAGATCTTTTTTCCAGAAAAACAAATTTTTAAATTGTAATCTAAAATTGTTTATTTCCGTCTATAAAAGATCCCACGTTGAAAATGTTACAAGATCAAAATTGTCGTCTTTGAACATTAAAGGACAGAGAAACTGAAAAATTGGTTAAGGAAAAATCAATGAAAAGTCCAGAAATTTCGAAAACGCATTTTTGCGGCCACCCTGAAATTCAATTAGCAATCGCAACAAGGAGTCAAGAGCCTTTCGGATTTGATAGAGAAAACTGACAACTTATCACTTTTAAGTTAATTATGAGACTGAAGTTCAAAACTGTTTATAATTTTTTTTTTCTTAAATTAGATTTCACTTTCACTGAACATGTTTACACGCTCCTAACACGTTTTACACTAAATTCTTTCGGAAATGACTATTTTGGCAACTTTTCTCGAAGAATTTGAAAAAAAAGATAAATTAATGATTAGGGCTACTGGACTCTGTTGTGAGATGCACTGGGAAGTTAATAATAGTGCATTCCCGATAAGGACGTCTAAAAATAACTATAAACGAGTCTGGCAGCTTTTAATTAAAAACATATGCCGTTGTCCGGTTTTCTGCCGTTTCCTTTCGTCCACCTCCTTCGCCCCCCCCCCCCCGCGCGCGGCCTACATCGCGGAGCAAACCGAGATTACCCCCCCCCCCCCAGTATTTTTTGACTCCCCTTCACTTTTTTTTCACCGGAAAACAGGGAATATAAAAAAATATAAATATTTAAGTGATTGCAAAAGATTATTTATAATAATCTTTTAAATTTACATTTTTAAAAAAATTGTTTAATTTAAAATTATTTATAATAATAATAATTTATAATAAATAAAATTATAATAATTCATTGATTCACATTTTCTAATTTTCCACCGGACTGTATGTCAGTTTTACCATCATATTTGACTTTTAGTATGGAAACGTTCACATACTACGTAACATTTTTAATTTATGAATTTTCTGCACCATCAACTTTTTATATCAAAATTTCTAAATAAATAATTTACTTTGTAAATTTTCTTAAATTTTCAACGAGATAAGAAAAATTAAATTATGAACAAAATCTTATTTTGAAGAATTCGAGAAAAATGAAAAGTTTTTTAATGATTGTGAATGATTTGAAAAGATTAAATTTTTTTTCAAGATTCCTGAAAAATTTTTTAATGGCTTAGGTTCTATTTTAAAAGAATAATTTTAGCTTTTGAAGATTTCAAAATGTGTGGAAAAAAATATGGAAGACTTTGATACATTTTTTTTAATTTTTCAGGAATTAAACATTTTTTTAAATTGCAAAACAATTATTAATAATTTCCTAAAATTTTCAAAAAGAGTAAAAACTAATGAACTTGTCAAGTTTTTTTTAAAGAATTGTGTAAGGTTTCACGAGAATGAAAAAAAATTTAGGTTCCTAGGAAAAATTAAAACAATTTTTCATTTTGAAAAATTAATTTCAATTGATTATTCAAAAAGATTTTTAAACATTTCAAAATTGGAAATTTTGTTAAGTTTGCAGAATTGAACAAAAATTTAGGAAAAATATAAATAATTTTTTAAGATTAGAAAATGATTTTTTATTTTAAATAATGAACTTTAAAAGAAAATTAAAAAAAGGGTTTGAACCTATCAAAGGATTTCCTAATATTTCGAAAAAGAGTGCGGAACATTTTAAAGCAAAATGTTTCAATTGGGTAATAATAAAAAATAAAAAAATAAAAAGAAATCAAGTAAATTCAAGAAATATTTAGAAGAATTGAAGAATTAAAGAATTTCAAAAATGATTTCAAACTTTAAAAAGTTTTTGAAATTTCGATTCTTCAAGATTTCAAAAACTAATTTTAAAAGTTTCAAAAGAATTTCGAAAGGTTTCAAGAGAATGAACAAATTTCTTAAAAATTCCTTTGAAAATTTAGAAGTTTTCAAAAAATTTAGAAGCTTTCCGAAAAATATATGAATTTTCAACAAAAAATAAAACAGTTTAATTTTAAATTAAAGAAATGCGTTTCTAATTGGATGAAATACATTTTCAACGAAATAGCCAAAATAGCCAAAAACCAAAAAGATTAAATATTTATATAAAAAACAAAAATTTCGATAAAAAATGGAATAGTTAAATTTTTAATTAAAAAAAAATTATTCTCAATGAAAAAAATTATTCTCAACCAAAGAAACGCAATTTCAACCAAAAAGATTAATTTTTTCAAAATACATGAATTCTCAAACAAAAAGGTTAATTTTCAACAAAAATATAGTAGTTCAATTTTCAGCTAGAGAAATAAGTTTCTAAGCAAATGAAATATTTTTTTTAACGAAATAGTTAAATTTTTAACACAACAAATGAATTTTTCACTGAAAATATTAAATGTCTATAAAAAAATTTAAAATTTCTACTAAAAAGATATATTTTCTTCCAAAAAATTAAATGTTTATCAAAGACAAAATTTCCTCAAAAAGTGGAATGGTTAAATTTGTAGTTAAAAAAAAATTAGTTTCAATGTAAAAAACAACTGATTCTCAATTTAACAAAATAAATAAATTTTTAAACCAATAGTTGAATTTTCAACTGAAGAGAATTGATGTTCAACTAAACATGAAATAGTTGAATGTTCAGTTAAAAATTTCGTTTCCAATAAAAAAACCAATAAGGATTAATTTTTTACCAAAAAAGATTTATTTTGAACAAAGTACATAAATTTTCAACCAAAAAAATGGATTAGTAACCAAGAAGATTAATTTTTTACCATAACAGACAAAGTTTCAAAAAAATACAGAAATTTTCAAACAAATAGTTCAATATTCAACCAATAATTAATGTTTAACTAAGGTTCCTTATATTTTTGCAAAGGACTTTTAAAATTAAAGGTCGAGCCATCGACAACTAAAATTTAACGATTGTGAATTCTCTTTTGTCAAAGCTCCTTCGGCGTTAACGAACACATTCTCATCACGTTTCTCGCGAGAAAAAAAGGTTAAAGACGAATTTTCAGATCCAATTTCAAAACAATTTTCTTATTTAACATCTTCTTTATTAATTTTAAAAATTTATCAATTAATTTTTTTTATTTATTATTTTCAATCATATTATATTATTGAAATACATAATTTTTTAACAAATAGTTGAACTTTCAACTGAAGAGAATTGATGTTCAACTAAACATGAAATAGTTGAATCTTCAGTTAAAAAAATTAATTTTCAATAAAAAAAAACCAAGAAGATTAATTTTTGAAAAAATACATAAATTTTCAACCAAAAAAAATGAACTAATCACCAAGAAGATTAATTTTCTACCACAAAAGACAAAGTTTCAACAAAATACAGAAATTTTCAAGCAAATAGTTGAATTTTGAACTAAAGAAGATGAATGTTCAACCAAACATAAAATAGTTAAAATTTTAGTTGGAACCATTAAGCTTCTATGGAATAAAGAATCAATTTTTGACAAAATAGTTCAATCTTCAACCAAAAATTAATGTTTAAAAAATCCTAGGGCGCACACCTTTTGGATCTCGCGCTTCGCCATCGACAACTGAAAATGATTGTGAATTCTCTTTTGTTAAAACTCCTTCGGCATGAACGAACATATATCAAAAAATGATCAATAACAAATTTGTAGCTCTTTTTTGGGTGAACAACTTTTGTGTATTTATTTATTTATCCGAACCCAGGTCTTTCAGATTTCCGGTCTGATGCTCTTACCCCCTAAGCTACCGAGATACGAGATTATTTTCTTCACAACCCCTACAAGTTGAATTCCAATATCATTCCTCATACTTTTGAGATTTAATTTTTAAGCATAAAACCTATATTTATTTTTGATATTAGGGTTTTTGATTGCATTTTTTCAATCGTGAAAAAAATGATCTCTTGCATGTCTGAAAGACCTGGGTTCGGATCCCAGCGGCGCAAGAGAACATTTTTTTCACAAAAAAAAAATCAATATTAGAAATATTAATTCTAGGCTAGTAGACAAAAATGAATTAACATCAAATTAATAATCAAAATCGTTATAAATTCCTTGAATTACCTTGAAATCTGTGGAATTCCTTTTAAATTACTGGAAATCTTTCAACATTTTTGAACTCTTTCACAAAAATTGGGTAAAATGGCTTTTAGGGCTAGTCTGAAAAACTTTTATCGTTTTTTTTTTAAATTTAATTTATTCAGAAAAAAGATCTCCTTTCGCTCCGCTGGGATTCGAACGCCAGGGCAACTGATTCCTAGTTTTAAAAAAATTTTTCCCCCTAGATTCCTATTTAAATTAACTTTTATCGGGTTGGTTGGTGAGTCCCAGTCCACTGATTTTCACAAATAAATATGTCAATTTTTGTAACCTAAAGAGATTTATAGGAAAGAAAATCATTTTTTCAGACAAGGAAAAAGTACCCTAAATTCAAAAAAATCTGCTGAAATTATTGCTGAATTAATAATTTAAAAAGGATATAATTTTAATGTTGAATACTTTAAACTTAGAAGGGTACCAAAGTTTTAACTACTTTTATTTTGAAGATAAGTATTCAAAATTTAAATTGAAAACTTATCGCGCGAATGGCGCGCAAAACATGATTGCAGTATAAAATTGATTAGAAATTCGTCAACGTAATTAGTCATATCTCTCTATGTGTATAAAATTTTCCGACGCCGCCCCCTCCAGGGTCCGCGCCAGCCGCCCCCACCCGCCGCCTTCGGTTTTGCCGAAGAGGTCCAAAAATTCCATAAAAGGGACTATTAAACATCCCGATTATAGGGCATTAAATAGGAAAAATGTCCTTGTGCATATGATATTTTTAGCCTCAAAACGTGAATATCCCGCAGCGGGATATCGCTTCAGCGGAAAGCCGTAAACAGTCCGAAGGTTATATTCGATGAGCGAGAGAAACAAATAATCAGAGAAAAGTGGCATTAAACCTTTTCTTCACGTGCTACAAAAAAAACCCGAGTACGCAATCGACGCAATTTATAGAAATTATAGACTTCAGAGCCCAAAATGCTCTCAAAACAGGAGAAAGGGTAATTTTCACGAAAATAGGGGAGGAAGGTAATATATTAAATTCATTAATTTTAGCAAAAAAGACGATTGAAAAAAATATCTATCAATTTTACATTATATAGTTGTATTTTTACCTACAAAATATCAGTTTTTAACCAAAAATGGAATAGTTACCAAAATAATTGAATTTTCAACACAATAGTTAAATTTTTAACCAAATAAGATTTTTTAGTCAATGAAGAAAAAATGTTAATCCAAAATGTTGAATTTTCACGCTAAACCGACAAATTTTCTACAAAACATTTTAATTTTTAATGAACAAGTTCACTTTCAACAAATAGTTGCATTTTCTACCAAAATAGTTGAATTTTCAACCCAAAAAGACGATTGTACAAAATAGAACAACTTAATTTTCTAACAAAAGAGACAAATTTTTAACAAAATACATCAATTTTCCACCAGAGTTGAAATTAAATAAATTAATATTAAAATTGATTGATAATCAATTTTCAAGAAAGAAGAAAACGATTTTTCAACAAAATAGCTAAATTTTCAACCAAAGAGATGAATTTTTAACAAAAATTATAAAATTTCAACCAAAAAGGATAAATTCTCAACGAAAAATGAAAAAGCTGATACTTAAAACAAAACAAAAATTTATTTCGAATAAAGAACATTTGCGCCTGACTAAGAAAAAAAGATCTTAACAAAAAAGTTCATTTTCAACATAATAGTTAAATTTTAACCAAAAAAGATTTTGTAGTCAATGAAGAAAAAATTTGTAATCCAAAATGTTGAATTTTCACGCCAAACAGACAAATTTTCTATAAAACAGTTGAATTTTCAACAAACAAATTCATTTTAAAACAAATAGTTGAATTTTCTACCGAAATAGTTGAATTTTCAACCCAAAAAGACGAAATTTCCAGCAGAGTGGAAATCGAATAAATAATTAATAATCAATTTTGAAGAAAGAGAAAACAATTTTTCAACAGAATAGTTAAATTTTCAACCAAAAAGATGAATATTTAATCAAAATTATTAACTTTCAACCAAAAATGATAAATTCTTAACGAAAAATGAAATAGTTGATATTTAAAACAAAAGAAATTTTCACTTTAAATAAAGAACAGTTAAACTTAACTATGAAAAGAAGATCTTAACAAAAAAGTTCATTTTCAATAATTTGTTGGATTTTCCACCAAAATAGTTGAATTTTCGACCTAAAAAGACGATTTTGCAAAAAAGAACAACTTAGTTTTCCAAACAAAAAAAAAGTTCAATAAAATACATCAATTATGCACCAAATAGTTGAATTTTCACCTAAGAATATCAGTTTTCAATCTCAAATGGAATAGTTGCCAAAGTAATTAAATTTTCAACATCATACTTACATTTTTAACGAAAAAGGATTTTTTCGTCAATCAAGAAAAAATTTGTAATCCAAAATGTTGAATTTTCACGCCAAACCGACAAATCCTCTACAAAAAATTTTATTTATAATAAATAAGTTCATTTTCAACAAATAGTTGAAATTTCTACCGTAATAGTTGAATTTTCAACCCAAAAAGACGAATTTTCCACAAAATACATCAATTTTTCACCAGAGTTGAAATTAAATAAATGAATAATAAAATGAATTAATAATCAATTTTCAAGAATGAAAAAAGAAGAATTTTCAACCAAATAGTTAAATTTTCAACCAGAGAGATGAATTTTTAACCAAAATTATGAACTTTCAACCAAAAAAGATAAATTATCAACGAAAAATGAAATAGTTGATATTTTAAACAGAAGAAACTTTTACTTCGAATAAAAAACAGTTAAACTTAACTAGGGAAAGAAGATCTTAACAAAAAAGTTCATTTTCAATAATTAGTTGGATTTTCTACCAAAATAGTTGAATTTTCAAACCAAAAAGACGAATTTTCAAAATAGAAAAACTTAATTTTCCAAAATAAAAGACAACTTTTCAACAAAATATATCAATTATCCACCGAATAGTTGTATTTTCACCTAAAAAATATCAGTTTTCAACCTAAAATGGAATAGTTACCAAACTAATTAAATTTTCAACATAATAGTTAAATTTTTGACAAAAAAGGATTTTTTAGTCAATCAAGAAAAAATTTTGTATCCAAAATGTCGAATTTTCAGGCCAAACCGACAAATTTTCTACAATACATTTTAATTTTTAATAAAAAAGTTCATTTTTAAAAAATAGTAGAATTTTCTACCGAAATAGTTGAATTTTCAACCTAAAAAGACGAATTTTCCACAAAATACATGAATTTTCCACCAGAGTTGAAATTAAATAAATTAATAATAAATTTGCAAGAAAAAAAACGAATTTTCAACAAAATAGTTCAATTTGCAACCAAAGAGATGAATTTTCAAATAAAATTATGACCTTTCAACTAAAAAAGATGAATTCTCAACGAAAAATGAAATAGTTGATATTTTTAACAGAAGACATTTTTATTTTGAATAACAAACAGTTGAACTTAACTAAGGAAGGAAGATCTTCACAAAAAATTAATTTCCAACAAATAGTTGGATTTTCTACCAAAATAGTTGAATTTTCAAACCAAAAAGACGATTTTTCAAAATAGAACAACTCAATTTTCTAACAAAAAAGCCAATTTTCAATTAAAAAACATTAATTATCCGTAAATAGTTGTATTTTTAACTAAAAAATATCAAGCTTCAACCAAAGAAGATTAATTCCAAACAAAAAATGTAATAGTTGATATTGCCAACAAAAAATACTTTTATTATAAATCAAAAACAGTTAGATTCAACTAAAAAAAGAAGAATTTTTAACAAAAAAGCTCATTTTCAATAGTTGGATTTTCTAAAAAAATTGTTGAATTTTCAAACCAAAAAGACGAATTTTCAACATAATAGAAAATTTTCAACCAAGAAATATTTTTAAGTTGAGAAAAAAAATTATTGGCTAAATGCGCGAGAAGAATTTTTTGCGCAGATCAATATAAATGAAATTATTAATAATTTTGATTTTTTTTCATCAATTCTTTTTTCAAAATATCGAAAAATATTGTTTTTCTTGTTGAAAAAAATGTTGTTCATAGAACTCGTAGATCTCGTCAAAACTCTTTTCTTGTTCTTTTATACATGTCGACGAGATCTACAACTTTTGTGAAAATTTTCTTTTCAAAAATCAATATTTTTCAATATTTTGAAAAAAACTAATTTTCAAAAATGTCCAATTCATTAATAACTTCAGTTATATTGATCTGCGCCAAAAATCCTTTAAGTGCGTTCATCTAGGGTATAAAAAGGTTCAATATTGTTGGGTGAACTTTTCGGAAGTAGGTACCCAAATTATTTTCATCCAAAATGTTGAATTTTCATGCCAAAAAGATGAATTTTCTACAAAACATTCGACTTTTTGACAAAAAAGTCAATTTTAAACAAATAGTTGAATTTTGAACAAATAGTTGAATTTTCAGCCAAAAAAGAAGAATTTTCAAACAAGAAGGTTAATTTTCTACCAACATAGACGATTTTTCAACTAAAAACATCAGTTTGAACCAAAAATGTAATAGTTATTAAAAAAGTTGAATTTTCAACATAATAGTTAAATTTTCAAATAAAAAAGATTTTTCACTCAATAAAGAAAAAAATTTGCATCCAAAATGTTGAATTTTCATCCTAAAAAGACGAATTTTGTAAAAAACATTCGAATTTTCAACAACAAAGTTCATTTCCAACAAATAGTTAAATTTTCTACCTAAATAGTGGAATTTTTAGCCCAAAAATACGAATTTTCAATCGAAAAAATTAGTTGTACACCAAAAAACGAATTTTCAACAAAAAACATCAATTTTCTTCAAATAATAGTTTTTTTAACCAAAAAATATAAATTTAAAACAAAAAATGGAATAGTTACATTTTCAGTTAAAATTGCATTAATTTTCAGCCAAAAAATTTATTTTCCACGAAAAACGTAATTGTTGATATTTCAACCAAAAAAACAATTTTAGTTCTAAATAAAAAGCAGTTCAATTCAACTGAGAAAAAGAAAGAATTTTAACAAAAAAGCTCATCTTCAACAAATAGTTGGAATTTCTACAAAAAAAATTGAATTTACAAACAAAAAAAGTCGAATTTCTAACAGAATAGTTAAATTTTCAACAAAAAAAGATTTTTCAGCCAATGAACAAAAATGTTATCAAAAATGATGAATTTTCATGCCTAAAAGACAAATATTCTACAAAACATTTAAATTTTCAACAAAAATGTTAATTTTTAACACATAGTTGAATTTTCAACACACAAAGAAAACTTTTCAACAAAAAGGCTCATTTTGAAAAAATACTTGGAATTTCTAGAAAAACATTGCAAAACAAAGAAAAAATAATTTTCAACGTAATATTTAAATTTTCAACAAAGAAATTACAAGAAATTATGAATGTTCAACCAAAAAAGGTAAATTCTAAACAGAAAATGTAATAATTGATAATTAAGCCACAACAATATGTTAATTTATAATTAAAGTAACTGAATTCAACCAAAGAAGAAGGATTTTCAACAAAATATTTGAATCGTCAACAAAAAGAGATAAACCGTCAACAAAAAAACATGATTAAAAAAAAACACGAATTTTCAACCCAAAAATATGAATTTTTCACAAAAAAGTTAATTCTCAACCAAAATAGTTCAATTTTTGAAGCAAAAAAGAATGTTTTTTGAC